>FIZR01031139.1:0-38405 GCA_900060175.1 Ferrisia virgata
CCTAAAAACAATATTTGAAAAAAACTCTCGTCATTAAAAATTCCTCATTTTAACTGATTCCCTATCTTCCCTATCAGCAATCCAAAATAAATTCTCCAACTCTCAAATAATCCAAAATATACACAAAATTGTATTAAACATCCATCTTTGACAAAAAAACAATAAAATTCATATACATTTCTAGTCATGTGGAAGCAGAAAATTTCTTATTTGTAGATTTATAAAGATCAAATACGACAATTTTAGACAGTACTAATGATTTTGAGCCCCTCTCTCCGTGCCAAATAAAGCGGACATCTCTTCCACAGCTTCCCCCTCCCATCTCTAGGATTGTGAGGTCCTCAATCCACTTATCAAGTTTCAACTTATCAGGTTGATTAGGCGAGGAAAATCATTTTTCAATGTTAAAGTAATGAAGATCATGGCCTTGGTCGATCCGTTTGATTAACTAACATTCTGAAAGGTGTTTTCTCAATTATTAGTAGAGATACACGTGAATATTGCGGTGATTAACTGAAACCTCCAAAAAGTGATTCTAAGATCTTCACTACAGTTACATACCAAATTTTACGCTCCTAGCACAATATGGAGAGAAGATATGGGAATTCGGAAGCGCAATTTCTAAAAAAAAAAGGGAAACCCCTCATATTTCCCTCTCTAATGGATCTAGGAGGCTAATTTCTAAATATGTTTTACAAATTTGTATTCCCTGTGAATTGGCTCGAAAAGGGACAATTTTCGTGGCTTTAGCCCCTAAGCATTCCCGCCTCCAAATTTTGGTATAACTGAATTTCGACCCAAGCTCACCCTCACTCATATATATCTAATCTACCACCAAACTCGGCCGATTGACCGAATTGGGGCGATTTTAGTTGGTAGTGAGCAGAATAAATGATTTTAGTCTACGAGGAAAAAAGTAAAAATAAAAATGAATATCTGACATGGCCAAAAATGGTTGTAATGGTCTTTTGGAATCCTAAAACAGATTTTGTTGATATCTCCCTCCCCCCCCCATCCGCTTTAGATCGATAGACTGAAATAATTGGGTTTTTGTTGACAATATGGCATAGAGAATCGCAGAGTTGCGAGGGGCTGACATAGAGTTGAAAGGTCGAAACTCCCAAAAGGTACGTTTAGAACTCATACTTAATTTGCATACCAAATTTCAATCCTCCAGCATCACATGGAGGGAAGATATGAGAACCAATAATTCAAAAAATTAAAAAAACCGCTCACAAAACTACTGCTTTGAAAGCTGTGAGGGGGTGAAATGCGGCTGAAAAGTTGAAACCACCCAAAAGGCATATCCTGGACATTTACTGAAGTTACATACCAAAGTTCAAATCCTCTGACTAAATTTGAAGGGAAAATATGGGAAGGACACATTTGAAAAATAAGAAAAACTACCCAAAAAATTACACTTTTCAGGATGCAAGGGAATGCAACAGAGCCGAAATGTTGAAACCCACAAAGGTACATTTAAGACCTGTACTAAATCTACGTAATAAATTTCAAGCCCTGCAATTTCATTTGAAGGAGAGATATGCAAAGAACAATGATTTAGAGTTGGATTTTTTATGTTACAGTGTGAAAAAAAAAGAGAACAGGCTACGCAGAGTGTAATCAGGGTTCCCGCGCGCGCAGTTCTGCGCATTTACACAATTAGTTGAATACAAAAGGTGTAATCGGCAAGTTGTTTGTTGCTCGCGTTCATTCCTCCATTTGTTCGTCTTCACTCAGATATTCATTATCCTGACTTTTTGTGTAATGCTGCCAAAGAAAATTAGGCTATTACATTGTGCGTAACAATGATCCAATGTGGTGAGGGTGTATTGTTAGAACCTTGGTTGGGATCCTAGAAGACAATTGAGACCATTTTTGACCACGTTTCATATTTTTTAATGCGTACTTTTTGCTTACATTAAAATGCGCAATAATTGGACCGTCGGAATGTATAGGTAGGTACGTTTGAATGTATTTAATTAGGTACCTATTTATCAACTTAAATACTTTTGAATGTAATATGCTCGTTTTGATTGCACATTTATCTAATCTTATATCTCTTGGTGGAGGGTAGGGAGTTATTTTGATAACACTCGATAGACGTGTAGTACTCCTCAATATTGAAAAACTCGCTTAACTCTCATTAATTCTCTTATTCACTCCATTTTCTATGTCTTTCCATATGCTTTACAATTTTGTCATGTATGATTATATATTCTTTATAATTTCGTATGTATTTTGCATTTTCCAGTAATTTGTATCCTGTATTTTTGCATAACATTGTATTTTATATTTTTTATTCTTATTTTTTACGGAATGGTGTCCTTTTTTTTGTTGTCATTTTTTTAAATGATTGTACCATGAAACTCAATAACGTGACTGTGTGTCGAGCATGTGCTACCTCCGCTGTAATTTGTTTATTTCGCGATGTTGAACGATTCGTATGAAGAATAAATGAATCCAAATCAATATTTTTCCTTATCAAAACTAAACATCACTCGCTTAGCTCAGTATCAACCAAAATCGGTCAAATTTGGCCGGCAGGCTTAGTTGGACAGAGAATTTTAAATTTTTAAGTGACACTGATCTCAGATCAAAATTCAGTTCTGCCCAAATTTGGAAGAAGGGGCGTTGGAGCGCTAAAATCGCAAAAATCGTTCGTTTTTAAACCAATCGATAGAGAATCGAAATTTACATAACATACCCAAAGATTAGTCTTTTAGGTCAGTTAGAGAAGGATACGTCCCCGTTTTTCTCCTTTTTGACTTCAAAAAAAAAGTAGTCCCACACATATCCCCCCTTCAAATTAAGTTGGAAGATTGAAATTTAGCTCGTACATTCAGAAAGGGTCCTACGTACTCCTTTTGGAGGTTTTGACTTATCATCCCCATTACACCCCTTTATAACCCCAAAAAAGTGATTGTTTTGGCAGTTTTTCTAAATTGTTGAGCCTGTCACACGCCTATCTCCTCTTCAAATTGAATTAGGAAGTTGGAATTTAGCATGCACATTTAGTAGAGATCCTACGTGTGTTTTTTTTGGGAGTTTCAACTTTTATCTTCATAGCACCCCCCCCCCCACCCCCCTCCCATCATCGAATAGTGGTTTTTTTGGGATTTTTCTTATGTTTTGAGTTTATCCCAAGCATATCTCTCTTTCAAATTGAGCGGTCTTAGACGACTTTTTTGGTGGTTTCAGTCATTCACTCTAATATCTACCAGTACCCCTACCCCTACCGCTACCAATGGGCAGGAAAAAATACTGCAGAGCGTTTCTTTATTTTCCTCCATGAATGGACCATTCTCATATTTACTTTACTTTACTTTACGAAAATCAGGCTCAAAAAGCAACGCGTTGCATGGCAATGCTTTCTCTTTTTGTTTTGATCTGTTCATCGGAATATATTACGATTTTTCTCCTGATTCGCCCTCTTGTGATGAAATATCTTAAACCTGGTAACGTTTTACTGGTACCTTTGAGGCTGGATAAAACTTTTTAACGCTTGAGTTCAAGACTTTGGATATACTTTCAAATGATCTAAACCATTTCATGTAGCACCCCCTCCCCAAAATATCTTCTTTATCAATCCGCAATACTCATCTAGGTTTCTGCTTAAGAATCACGCTGAACAATGGAACTATCTAGTGATAATTTTCAATACATCGCAAAGTGAAAATTTAGATGTACATATTTGAACACTAAAAAATACAGTTGTGCGTAAATAACAACCAACAGACGTTCCACGTGGTGCTACACTCATTCGAAACCTAGTACTATACACAAATTCCAACGGTTACATTTACTACGGATTAAAATCACTCGAGCTTACAATTGCAAAATCATGTAGCTAGTACTTACCAAGTACCTACACCTACCAATCTACCAATATTATCCAACAGACGAGATTTATTATCACGGTACAACTAAAGATCAAATGTAGAATAATTTAAACGCAGTTAGAAATGTTAATTTCCATTTTAATGTGAACTCTGCTCGTAAAAGAATTACTCATTATAGAATCACGTAGTTCGGCTTGGTAAATTATTCACATCGAAAATCTCTAGCAAACGAGCGTAAATTTGTTGTTTTTGTTACCGTGTGTACGATGATGTAATTACCGTCTAGTCGAAACGCGTTAATTGAATATAAAAAATTCTTATTCTTAAGGGTAATACTTTTCTTTAATGAAATTGCATATTTAATCGCAACGAACACGAACTACGTCAAAACAAAAAATAAATAAATAGAATAAGAAGCAACGTACACGTATTAAAAAGTTTCAAAGTTTAAAATTATGTGAAAAAGAAAATGCTTAACGGTGGTTGGTTTACATTCTCGTCCGCTGGATACCAAAACCAATATACCAACAGGTTTCACGTTACCATTTTTATTAATGGTTATTCAAATCGATAACGGTGAAAAGAAAAGTACAAGCACGTTTTACGAGATGGTACACGACATGACACTTGTACGATGACGTTTAAATAAACTCAACTAGGCGAACAATGTTAAGGACGCATTTTAAATAGATATATAGATTCTATAAGAATACCGCGAGATATCGAAACTATCGTTTTTGTGTCATAGACGATATAGGTAGGTAGGTAGGTAGGTAGGTAGGTAGGTAGCGAGGTAGTAGGTACCTGTACCAACTTACCACATAACGAAGAAGACTCGGGCAAAAATCAAGTATAAATTCATTTTCCATTCATTAGTTTTATTTTCGTACCTGTTCAACTATTCAATTCATTCATTTATTATATTTATTATTAATTCTATTACGTTTTCTATCGACAAAAAAAAAAAAAAGGCATTGTTTCGCAATACTTTTTTAGCCTGATTTTCGTAACGTATTACAACGATGAAAATTGAAAAAAAGCATTGCGGGAAGGAAAGGATCAAAGGAACTGAAAAGTCGAAACTCCCAAAAGGTACATGTAGGGTGCCTACTAAATATACATACCTAATTTCAAGTTCCTAGCTCAATTTGGAGGGGAATTGTCCGAGGAACAAACACAAAAAATAATACCCAAAAACCCCCATATTTAGGACTATAAGGGGATGAAATGGGACCGAAAAGTCGAGACCTCCAAAAGGCACATTTAAGGCTCCTACTAAATATACATACCTAATTTCAAATTCTTAGCTCAATTTGGAGGGAAATTGTGCGAAGAACAAACAAAAAATAATACCCAAAAACCCCCTATAAGGGGATGAAATGGGACCGAAAAGTCGAGACCTCCAAAAGGCACATTTAAGGCTCCTACTAAATATACATACCTATATTCAAATTCTTAGCTCAATTTGGAGGGAAATTGTGCGAGGAATAAACTGAAAAAATAAGAAAAAACGCCCAAAAACCCCCATATTAAGGACTGTAAGGGGATGAAATGGGACTGAAAAGCCGAGACTCCCAAAAAGAACATCTGAGGCCCCTACTAAGTGTACATTCATAATTTCAAGTTCCTAACCTCATTTGGAGGGGATTTATGCGAGGAATAAACTTAAAAAAAAATAAAAAACGATCAAAAAACCACATTTTAGGGGTTGTGTAGGAGTGAAATGGGGCTGAAAAGTCGAGACCATCAAAAGGCACATCTAAGGCCCCTACTAAATGTACATAGATAATTTTAAGTTCCTAGCGCAATTTGGAGGAGATTTATGTGAGGAACAAACTCAAAAAACTCCAAAAATGAGAAAGAACTATCAAAAAACCACTTTTTAGAGGGTGTGAGGGGGTGTAATAAAGCTAAAAAGTGGGAACTACGAAAAGGCACATCTAGAGTCTCAATTAATTGTGCATATCAAATTTCAACTTTCTAGCTCAATTTGGTGGGGAGATAGGGGGCAAAAAGGGGGAAACTCCCATATCTCCTCTCTTAATTGACTTGGGAGTTTGATTTTTGGATATGCTATACAACATTTGATTCTCTATCAATTAACTTAAAAAGGGGAATTTTTGTGTTTTGTGACCCCTCAGTACCCCTTCCCCTAAGATGGGGCAAAACTGAATTTTGACGCAAATTTATCTTTATTCATATGTAATTAATCCGCCGCCAAACTGAGGCAATTGACAGAATTGGAGTGATTTTGGTTTGTATCGAGCGGAGTAAATGATTTTAACGACCTAGGGAAGAAAAATCAAAATAAATATCTGACATGGTTAAAATCGTCTTAATGGTTTTCTAAGGCCCCAAAACGGACTTGGTTGATATTTCACCCCCCCCCCTTTGCCAATTACATAAAAAATCAGTCTAAAAATTTCCTACATTTTTCAAACAATGACCTATAAAATTACCCTGGATATTTGAGACATATCTGTACCTCCCACTTTTAGCAAATAAAATTCAACACTCGGTATATGAACTATCGGCGTCTATATTTTATCATTTGCAATTTAAACCAACGTACGTAA
Organism: Ferrisia virgata; assembly: GCA_900060175.1. Lineage (NCBI taxonomy): Eukaryota > Metazoa > Arthropoda > Insecta > Hemiptera > Pseudococcidae > Ferrisia > Ferrisia virgata. The sequence continues at coordinate 6,419 of FIZR01031139.1, forward strand.
GTACATTTTTTCATAACAAATGAATCCTCTTCTTCATGCGCACACACGCACACACACGAATTACATACGCAAAGAGTGAAAAAAAAAATGAATTTCATAATTTCGTATTCCTTTTGGCGAATGGTCGTCGTTTTTAACGCTCTACCGAGAATTAATTAATGGCTTAAAAAACGAGTATAGATGAGATCGCACCGCTCCGTCGCCTGCTCGGGCTTTATGGTACACTCTTTGTGTTTATTTTTTTCGCAAAAAGCTTCGCTCTATCGTACACCGGGACCGGGTATATTAATCATTAAATTCAAAAGCGATGAGAAAAGGAATAAGGAAAATCGATGGAAATTTATTCAAAAACAAAAACAAAAAAGCTTAACAGCTCCGAGGCTGGTGTAGTAGTACCGTCTACGTAGTATGTACTATATTAAGTATATTTTTTGATCTTATATAATTTTATGCAAACATTAATTATTATCTAGTTGTATTTAATTTTTCAGTTTTCGCTTTTCTCATTTCGACGAGAAATTTCTCTGCGCGAGAATGTCGGCTTCTTTTGATATCTTTACAGAATGAAAACAGAACAAAGATGCTGGCTCGTTCTGTTCGTAATTTTCGTTTGGTAACGCGATAGAGTGACCTCTATCCAGGACCTTTTACTTGTTTCGTAAGTACATATTTCCAATATCTGATATCGAATTTCTATCTATACGTATAAAGCATGTTATTAGAATGGAAAATTTTGCAGTCGGGAATTCCGGATGGAAAATTTTCGCCACATAAATTGACGGATTCGAAGAAATTTCATTTCGGCCGATTTATTAAAAATCTATAAAATTGAAATTTTGAAGTAATTTATCGAAATGTGTTGATATAAAACCTGACACTTTCGTTTTTAATTAGCATTTGTAAAAAATCTATAAAAACAATTTGAAATTCTTCAGAAAGCCAGAAAATTATCAAAAGTATTCGCAAAACAGTAAAGCGTACTGCTAAAGTTCAACAAAGAATTGTAAAGATTGCTAATAAAATTATTTAACATGATTCAAAACGAAATTAACGAAAGAAACATTTTAAAAAATTGCATAAAAACATAGAGAAGGGAAGGATAATTTCAAAAATATAGAATAGAAAACCTTAAGAGGTTAAATTCAAGTTTACGTAAAGTTTCAGCTATTTAGCTCATTTTGAGCCGAAATTTTGACCAAACACTAAGATGAAAATCGTCAAAAATCATTCATTAAAAAATTTTTTGCATCTGCAAAGGGGTGAGAGGGTGTTGAAAGTAGAATCCCTTCAAAGATACATTCATAAAACATATTAGATCCGGCTGAATGGCCAAATTTCAACGTTTTGGCTTGATTTAGATGGACACTGAACAAAAAAACGAAGACTCTCAAGGTAACAATTCGAAAACCTCCTCTTACGCCCCCCCTCTCCAGTCTCATAATTACAAAAACAAACTGCTTTTTAAATATCCTATTTAATCCCTAATCAATTAGTTTAAAAATGAACAGTTTTGTATGATTTTCACTACTCCTATCCTTCAACCGTCTAGCTCAAGAGGTTGACGAAAAAAAGGAGCCGAAGGGGAGATAAACTGAAAAAATGACGAAAATAGTTTATTGAAATTAAGAGGGAGCACGATGGGGCTGAAGAGTCGAAACCTCCCAAAAGGCGGATTTAAAACCCCTGCTAAATCTACACAGCAAATTTCAACTTCGTAGCTCATCTTTGAGGAGAGACATGTGAGGAACTGCCATTTTTCAAGACTAAAAAAATGGGAAAGGGGAACGCTTTTATCTCTCCTTTTAATGAACTTGAAAGGCCAATTTTTAGATATATATCACTCAACTTTTGATTTTTTATCGATTGGCTCAAAAAATAACGATTTTTGCGATGTTTACTCCTCAACACTCCTTTCCCCAAACTTGAACACGACTGAATTTTGATCCAAGATAATTCCCACTCATACGTATGAAATTTGCCGGGAATCCAAGTCCACTGGCCAAATTTGAGCGATTTCGCACGGTACCGAGTCGAGTAAATTATTTTAAACTTTGATTAAAAAATTAAAATAAACATCCGACTTGTCCAAATGATCGTCTTTATCATATTCTAAGACCACAAAAACGAATTAAGAGACATCGAAAATCAGGTTAAAACTACTCGATCATGTACCGAATCGTTTGATTGGATTTTTTGGAGATTGATTTTATTACCCCCCCCCCCCCCCCTTCTCAGCATTCCATTCCACTTCGTTAGCGTTACAGAAATCTCGGTTAATTCAAAAAAATTACCACAAGAGGGTTTCTCTACATTATAAAAGGAGTCAGAGGGCCGAATTTTGGCTCGTGTATTCCTTTTGTTGTACTGTAGAATATTTCAAACCCCTCCAGGAATCAGCCCAGAGCTTAGATCTCAACTGCAGATTTTAAAACTTTTTCGATTTTTTCTTATAAAATCTCAAATACGTAGTCACTTGAATTAAGAAATGGTTATTATCTATGAAAATGTATCTTCAAAAACAATTATTTATTTCGGAGTGAGAGGGGGGCGCAGAGAAGACTATATACGAATGAAATTGAGATGTATGAAGTGATTTAATTACTGAAATGATTGCAAAACTACTTCGAATCGTTTATATTCACGTATGCACTTGTTCAACGTCGTTTTCGTTTCCATTATTTTATATAAATTCGGTAAATTTCTCCCCTCCCCTGTCATTTTAGCGCCATGCGTCCCTCTTTTACAAACACAAATGATATAAAATTTAGTTAGTAGTTATTTTCCTTACACGTAATGCAAATTTACAAGATAAAATAAAGCACTAAATTGAAAGGAGACGAAGGGAATAAATTCACGTAGAAAAACAAATATGTAATACACGATTCGAAATACGTAGTTTCGCAGCTATTCTGGTAATTTTATCTATCTATTCATATAGCTAGTTTCAACCTGAATTGAATACAACGTCACCCTCTTCCCCTCCGCTTCATGATAGGTAGATCGTTTACGTCTCATTTTGTGAAGAATTTGATGGAGAATAAATTTTAATGGAGCTGTTTTTTTATTTAAATGAATATTTATCGCCCAATAAGTGACAAACTGAATGGGGAGGGCGGCAAACCCTATAACAGGGGGTGAAGGTGCATGTAAATTTTTGAAGAAGAGGAGGGGCGGGGGTTCATACGGTGTTTGGTATGTTGAAAAAAACCTATACTACCAAGGATCAGATTTCGCTTCAAAAAACAAAGCGAACGTTCCATACTTTTGGACGAAGTATGTATTATTATTTCATAAAACAGATCAGAAGGTAAGGTGAGGGTAATTATAAACCTCGAAAGTAATTTTGAAAAAAATTCCAACTACTGTACCCGTACCTAGGTAGTAAGTACCTACCTACACAAGTTGATACGCGATATTATGGTTAAAAAAACGCAAGCGAAAGAACCACCACCACCCCCATCCTATGCTTATGTTAGGTACTTCAAACTCGCGTTAATAAAATTGCATACCCAAAACGCCGAAAATCATACACGCACGTGCTCGTCTAGCAATAGGACGACTGAACTCAACGTCAGCCGGAATAGGACGACGTGCGACGTCCACTGGTAAAATAGGTAAGCATGAAAGGCCACCCTTCGACCTTCTACCATCCTCTTCTTTACATGTCGTCGACGATGATAAATGAGCATAAAATAAATCTAATTATCTTAACTCTTTCTCTACACTCTAAGCGAATATCAATGTTTATTTATAACAAGAGCAGGTAGATAGCCTATACTAACGCGAGTACATACACGCATAGCATAGCATAGCATCGCATCGCATCGCATCGCATCGCATCCTGCATCCAAAATCCAAAACTTCAACTCGACACACCGAACAGTTTGAATATTCATGTAAAATTTAATAAAGATGAAATTTCAGTCGGCACGTTTATTATATATCTGCGACGAAACATGGCTAATTAATTTTACGACAAATTGCGCGTTATTCGCGCGGTTATACAAAAGGTGAGCACATAAGGTACATTATACTCAAACGTTGGTGTTTTTTGACAGGTAGACAGACAGCTAGCTACGTAGGTAGGTAGGAAGGTGGGTAGCTAGGTACGTATGCCATACTCTCTTACATTCATACATATTACATACGTAGGCTTATGACATTTAATAGCGAATAGATAGAGTATTGTTCGCAAACAGGTTCTCATTTTCAGTGTAAGTAAGTAGTATAGTACCTCAACTAGTCCTAAGGTACGAGTATTTTATATGAAACGAACAAGTATAAACATACAAATATACACAACAATCACACAGACTGTTAATAAAAAGAGACGATTGACGACTAAAAACGACTTTTTATTTCTTAATCGTACGTACATATGTTAGATTATTATATGTAAAAAGGAAAGAGTGCTGAATAAGCAATAGTCATCAAATCATCGATAGTTTATCAGCTATTCGAACATATAAGACATTTTGCCTTCTCAACACTCGCCCTCAAAATGTTTTACATACATAGACCAATTTCTTCGATACGCTTCTCAAACAATACATTTGATAAACTTTTTGTGAAAACATCCCCCATCTGTTTATCTGTTGAAATTTATTTTAAATTAATACTGTTGTCAGACAATTTCTCTTTGATATACTGATATTTATATACCAATATGCTTCGATCTTTTGAAATCATGCTGACTTACAGCACTAATACATGGCTGATTATCTTCATAAAGGGTTATTGGTGACTTAATATTGATTTTAATGCTGTGAAGTAGATTTTTTAACCATATGGCTTCACGTACTGCTTCCTAGGCCAATATGTATTCTGCCTCCATACTCAGAAGAGCAACGCACCATTTGTGTTTCATATTCCAACTTGTTGGGTATGTTTTAAATAGCTTGAAAAAGAAGCCGCTTGTGCTATGCGGTGTGGTTACATCATCAGCAAAACTCGAATCAGCGTACCCAGTTAAAATTTCAGCTTTATCGCTGTCATTCCTTTTAAAATATAATTTTAGATCAATGGAACCTTTAATGTATCGCACAACACGTTTTATCAAATTCTAAACAAGAAAATTATTCTTGCTGTGATAGCGACTCAGCAAGTTTATGGAAAAACACATATCAGGTCTTATACACAACATCGTGTTCATCACACAACCGATGCTTTTAAATCTGCCATCATACCTTCGAACTTGGAAAAATGGGAAAGCAACGAATTATTTTCCAACTTCATAAGCAACAACTGTTTTCATACAACGATTCGGCCCTCTTCCTTTCATATACTGCAGTCAACTCGTCCAGGATATTTTTCGCAAAGTCAGTCCTAGCAGCAGATCTTACAAAACCATCGCCAAGATAGAAAATTATTTCGCTTTTCGCAAGAGAATTCTTCTTTTTCCACGTCTCTGTTTGAGAAGATGGAATTAGCTCTGTTACGAATTTCTTTAAATCTTGATTATCGAGTGCGCAAAACAAACGATCTTTCCATATCGCGAAATTTTTTCCATTAAAACGTTCAAATTTTAAAAATTAACGCGAATCACTTTCCAATGACATTATTACTTCTGTTTCTTCATAAACGACACGTAATATAAAAACAGTAAACTTCAAAAATCTACACGTTGATTATTAAGCGTTAAGTGGGACTCGGCCCATAACCTGTTGATAAAAGAGACAATTAAAGACTAAAAACAATTTTTATTTCTTAATCGTACGTAAATATGTTAGATTATTATATATAGAAGGGAAAGGGTGCTGAATAAGCAATAGTCATCGAATCATCGATAGTTTGTCAATTATTCCAACATATAAGACATTTTGCCTTCTCAACACAGACGACCGAGTGATTAAGTAAATGAATTTTCTGTTGTTGACGTAAAATTGCACTAGCCTATTACGTACGGTTAAACTCTCAAGACAGAAATTAGAATAATTTTCGTAGTGTATATGGATCGAAAGAGATAATACGGGCATGAAAGTTTAAACTGATAACACAAGCTTCTCATTTAGTTTGAAAGAAATTTCTCCGACATCTTGATTAGATATACCTAATAGGTACAACAAAAAACGTAGAATATGAAAATGTTGAGAACTCGAAGGAAGAAATTTGATGGCTGGGTTTATTTGAATGCGGCGTAAAATGAAAAGGAAGTATACAAATGGGAATTTCGCTATTCAATTTTAACACAGGTAAAATAAATGACAAACGAATCAAATGAAGGCTTTTTTTTTACATTCAAAAGTTGTACCTACGTGGAAGATTGAAAAAAGAAGCGTAAAATTCCACTAAATACATTATTTTTTTATTTAGAAAGTTTTTTATTCAATTTTTTACTTTTGGAATCCTTAAACTTGTGGAGAGCACCTCTTCCCACTGAGGAGAGTTCCGCCCACCGGTATTTCAAGAACAATGTACAACTGTCCTTAAATTTCTTAAAATCAAAAAATGATCAAAAATCGGGGAATAATGATGAAATATGGATGAAAATCGAACTAAAATATAAAAACAAATGTTAAAAACCTCGTAAAATTGGGTTTACATTTTTTACAAATGCGCAAAAGTACAAAAAATACCTAAAAATCAAGAAAAAATGGTGAGACATGAGTGAAAAAAATTGTTAAAAATCAAGGAAAACTAGATAAAAATTTTTTTTTAAATGGGTAAAAAGTGCAAATTGAATAAAAGTTGAGCTAGAATATGAAAAAATGGTTACAAATTATAGAAAATTGAGTAAAAATTGAAAAAAATAAGTGTAAAATGTGCAGAACATTATGGAGAAATGTTGAGAAAAAGGTGAAAATTAACCTAAGTTATGAAGAAATTCATTAGAAAATCATCAAAAATCGGTTAAAAATTTCACTAAAATGGGTAAAAAATACAAAAAATGCACGAAAAGAACTTAAAAAATGGGTGAAAATCGACCTAAATCATGGAAAACGTCGATAAAATGATGGAAAATTGAAAAAAAATTGTCATAAAATGCTGAAAAATAGATAAAAACATACTTAAATTATGATAAAAATCGTTGAAAAATTATAGAACATTTGGTAAAAATTTGACTAAAAATGGTAAAAAGTCGAAAAATTTATCAAAACTAATAATAAAATGAAACTTGAATTAAGAGGAAAAATCGTTGAAAATCATCAATAATTGGGTAAAAGTTCGCGAAAAATTGGTAAAATGCGCAAATAATTATCAAACTAAAATATAAAGAAAAAAATCGTTAAAAATCATGTAAGATTAGATAAATATTTTTAAGGAATGAGTAAAAAATGCAAAAATTATCTCTAAAGTCAAGAAAAAATCTTGAGAAATGAGTGAAAATTGAACTAAAATGCATTAAAAAAATATTAAAAATTGTGGAAAAACCGGATAAAAATTTGAAAAAAAAATGGATAAAAAGGAGCATAAAATCATATACCATCTCAAAATATAGATATTGAACGCTTAATAAATTCACGTGTTAAATTTCACCTCTCTAGTTCAATTTGGATCACAATTATGGATAGAACAGCCACTTCTACTGCTACATCTCCCCTTCTAGTCAACATAAAAAGATGATTTTTGAACACATTATACAAAATATGATTTTCTATCGTCGACTGGTTCAGAAACAATCAAGTTTTGCAATTTTATCCCCTTCAGCACCTCCTCCCCGAGTATAAAATCTGTCATCAGTTCAAAATCTACAGACCAAATTTAACTGATTTTGGTCAATATCGAGCCAAGTAAATGATTTCAGCCGTTGAGGTAACGAAATGATTTTACCATCGGAAAATCATTTCAAAAGGGAGCAAATTCTCGGCATTTTAATTCCGAAGTTGATAAACATGCAAAAAATTGGTTTCTCTTCAACTCCCTGCACCTTTGTTCAAATTACAAATATGCTTAAATTCAAATCCATTATCATCTCTACTTTTACATCCAAACCCAGCGCCTAATGACCGAATTTGAAACATTTAGGTCACCTGGTTCAGCATTAGATCGTTATTCAACATACCTAAAGAAAAAAAAATAACAACAGACCTTTGAGACCATGTGGCGAAGATTGGGCAAATGCTCGCCTCTCGTCACTCGTTCGTCGGCAGATAGTAAAATCGTAGCAGTCTATGTTTTGATTTGGACAAAAGAACAGCAAGAAAATCTGGTTTAAGAAAAGCGGAATACGACTTTACCTCATTCATCGGTTCGAAACAATATAATAGGCTGACTTTTATTAAGAAAATCGTAACGAAAAAAAGGAATAAAAACTTGTACGTACCAATCAGTTTACAGCTTTTTAGCTTTTCTTGTAAATACACGTATACGAATGGCAGTATAGAAGGGGACTGGATAAGGGTGAGGGGGAGAGGGGGGGTGGTTGAAACTGCGTCAAAAGTTTTGAAAAGGAAATTGAATTTCGCTAATCTGCCACTCATATCTGACAACGAACGGAGAAGTTTTTGGAAAAACTCTAGCGAGACAGAATGTTGAAAATGTAAGTGTAGGTAATTTAAGAATGCTGGCCTTTGAATGAGAAAGAATTAAGAGAAGAAAGCTATTCATTAGTGAGCGAGCGAGCGAGCGACGCGAACGGCGACCTATACAAACCTTGATTAAGTGTACAATCAATCGTATACGTGTACGAGGTGGCGCGGTGCCTATCACGATATAAATACAGTTGGTTTTAATAAGAAGGTTAATGGATGTAGTAAAATACATAATGGGAGTAATTAAAAGGTAAAATGGCGTTTGTAATATCGCATCCGATCTTTGTTTACAATAGTTGACTGGTATATATATAAGAAGCAAGGGCGGTGAGAGGCGACATCGACATCGACAGTGGCGTTGATGGTTCACAAAAAGCATCAACGACGTGAAAGCATAGAAATACGTCGGTATCCTTTCGTATCTGTGGCAGCAAACGACGACTATGAAAACGAAGGCTGCAGCGGCACACAGGCTATGTTTATCGATTCTTTGCGCCGCGCCGAGTGAAAAACACGTTTTATAGGTAGCTACGTGTAACGGTAGTGAAAACAAGGACCCGGAGTTTGCGCACCGTATCCAAATTCGAACACCATCGGCGAATAATTTCATCTTCGGGGTTTCGCCAAAGTGGTCAGGCAATAAATTTATTGGCCGAATTGCAAGGTATTGTTGCGGTTTAATATTCGGCGCGGCGGTTTGGCTACGCTATGCAGGTCGCGCCGCCAAACTGCGAACAACACGCAAATAGAAAAATTGCCGGCGAGGTGGCGTTAGTGTTGGCGGCAGGCATCATCAGCATTTTCAAACAAAACGAACACTTGTTTGATGATATGTATATAAGCGAATAACGAAACACTTGTGGATTATATCGAGAGGTTTACTACGGTGTACGGGGAACTACGGGTTAGCCAAATTATAAGAACATAAATATGGGTGGAAAGGCAGACCAACGGTATAGGGTACAAATCCTCGTACGAGTATTTTTTAATTATTCGACAATTTGCCAAACTGTTAATATAGTGCTGGATACTTTAGGTAGCGTAGCGTGTTTGCAAAAACTTTTCATCGGCTGAAATTTTCACCTCGCCACCTCATAAACTTGCTCGTCTTAACTACGGCTAGAGCTACCCAAATAGATATATATGCTAATGAGATAAACGCTAGCTGCATCTCTCCTTAATACCCTTAATATAGCTACGTATATATACATATATATATATATATTTTTTTTTTTTTACATCTTTTTAAGCCTTTGGTGTACGCGGTAACAGATGCGAATAATCATGTTTTATCACAAACGACGCCATCGTTCTAGTTAGTTTGTTATACAGAGATAAGATCGACTCGCCTGTACCAACGTATCCATCGTCGAATTTATCTGCATAATGCTATCAATTACTCGTAGGTAAATTTAACCCTCGATACGAGGCGACGCGACGCGAAGCGTCTCGGTAATTTTCACAAACCATTTGTTCGATTTTACGCTTAAAAGTAATCTTTCAAATCTGTCGAGTCGCGCTGCATCCTATGATATTTATGGCACGCACATTTTTTTCCCTCTACAGTTGGCACATCGTACGCAGATACATGTTAACTAATATGGAGTGAAAAAAATCCAAAGGGGTACCTAGGATTTCCACCAATTCTATAGAAGCAGTCGACTCTGAGTTGAAAATCAGGAATATGAAATTTTACACCCCCTACTCGAAGCAAAGTCAAACAGCAACCAAACTGTACTCATTTTCGAAAAGATAGCAATTTTTGCCATTTACACAGCTTAAAAATTGTATTCTCCTAGGACACCGGTCACAGAGCAAAAAAGATGCAACTCTCGAGCTTTGTATTTTTATAGCTTAATTTATTTCATTCTGAGATCACTTTTGGCCATTTTTTAACTGCTCTCAATGATTTACAAAATTATTGGGAAGACTGAGGAGGGGGCTACGAAACGATATAAAGAGTATAAAAATTTAGAGAGATTCAAAATTCAGAAAAAATTAAAGTAGATAATAAAGCATCGCAAAACATTGATTTCCATTCATCAAACAACTGAGGTCGACCTCCTCCCCCCCCTCCTACCCATAAGACATATCTGGAACTTTTAACGAAGATTTATACCAAATTCAACCATCCAGATTAATTTTGATAGAAGAAATGGACGAAATCAACTTGAAAAATGACTAAAACGATTCCAAAGAACTATTTTTTGGGTCGGGAGGAAATGGAGGAAAGAGTAATGAGGGTTTGAAAACACGTAACTCTCAAAAAGCACATATAGCAGCAGCACTGAATCTATCTACTAAATTTCAATTCCTTAGCTCAATTAGAAGGAGATATGTGACTCGAAAAGTTGAAATTGTGTAACTGTAATGGAGTACAACGAAGCTGAAAAGTCTAAACCCACAAAAAAGCACATTAAGAGTATTTACTACATTTATATGCAAAAATTCCGCTTTCTAGCTGAATTTGGAGGGAAGTTATAGGAGGAACTGTTTTTTTTTTTCAAGGTCAAAAAGGACAGGAGAAAACTCTCCATATCTTTCTTCAAAACTCATGTAGTAAACTGATTTTAATTCCCTATCGATTGGTTCGAGATCAAACGATTTTAACAATTTTAGCCCCTCAGCAACCCCCTCTTCCGAATTCGGGCATACCTAAATTTTATTCCACAATCATCTCCGCTCATATATACCTATTATATACACCGCCAACCTAAGCTAATTTGCCAAATTTGAGCAATTTTGGTTAGTGTTGAGCAGAGAACATGATTTTTGATTACGCCAGGGAAAAACTGAATAAAAAGAATAAATATCTGACATGGCTAAAAACAGTCTCATAGTCTGCTAGGAGCCATCCACCGTAGGTAGGCAGTCCGCAGCCTCGTGCTAGCCTGGTTATCATTGACGCTGATTTTTTTTTTTTTTATATGGTCAAAAGACAATTTTTGGTTGAGTTAGATTATTTTTTACTCTTATATTTTTTCTACCAAAGACTAAAATCATTTACTTGACTCCATACCGATCGAAATCTTTCAAATTTGACAAGTAAGTTCAGATTGGCACAGGGCTGCCTGTATGATTTAAAAAAAAAATCTGTAATAGTATCAAAAAAATTGTAGAAAAACATTTTTACTTGTAACGTAATTTACGATGAAAAACAATAGCTTACTGGTAATTACTCGTATATTTACTGGCAATTGCTTGGTAATTTACTCGTAATTATTCGACGATTTACTAGTAATTACTTGGTAATTTACTGGGAATTACTAGGGTATTTACCAATAATTACTTGGTAATTTACTAGTAATTACTAGAGAATTTACCAATAATTACGCGGTAATTTGTTGGTAATTACTTGATGATTTACAGGTAATTACTTGGTACTTCACTGGTAATCACTCGACAATTTACTGGTAATTACTAAATAATTGACTTGTGATGACTTGCTGATTTACTGGCAATTACTAGCTACTGGTAATTACCTGGTGATCCACTGGTAATTTGTTGTTGATTACCTCGTAATTTACTGGTAATTACTTTTTATTGATTATGTAGTCAAATAGTACTACATAAACACCATCTACATAATGTATCAAGGAGCATACCATTATGCTTGATGGTTCATAGTTCAAGGATCAGATAATGAAATTAATCTAAATAATTCATGTCTTTAATTCTTTATCAGATCCAACAAACGGTTTTTTTAAGTTTAAAATAACACTGCACAAAAATTTCCTGTAGTTTGTATTTTTTTTTTTTTTTCTCTTAAAAAGTCTTTAAAACCGTAGAAACCCCTCAAAATGTAAAAATCGATAGAAAAAACCTCATTTTTTTCACAAATGTCAAAAAACACCCGATTTAAGAATATTTGGTATGCATAAGTGGGGATGACCTTGGGTCAAAATTCAGATATGCCCCAGTTTGGGGGAGGAGATGCTGAGTGACTGGAAATGTAAAAACAATTTGTTTTTAAACCAATTCATAGAGAATCAAAAGTTGTACAAAATATCCATAAATCGACCTGATGAGTCAATTATGAGGGGAGATATGGGAGTTTACCTCCTTCGTGATTTTGAAAAAAGTCCATTCCACGTATATCTCCCCTTCAAATTGAGCTGGAAAATATAAATTTGGTAAGTAGATTGGCTTTTGGTGGTTTTAACTTTTTAGCTCAATTGCGCGTTCTTAGAGCTCTGAAAAAGTACTTTTTTGGTCAGTTTTTCTCATTTTTTGAGTTTGTTTCACGCATTTGTTCTCTAAAAGTTGATGTAGGTGGGTTAAATTCGGCATGTCGATTTAGTAGGAATCCCAAATTTGCTCTTTTGAGGTCTCATGAAAATGGAACTATTCACGTATCTCCCTTATTTTTCGAAAATCAGGCCTAGAAAGCAACTCATCGATGCTTTTTTCATTATTAATTAAATCTGCATTACGTACTATAGTAGTGGTATAAGAGGGATAGCTCTTTCAAAATATGCAAGCGAATAAAACCGCTACACAATAACATGTTAATAGAATTGCATACTTGAAACGCCGTAAATAATACACGCACATGCACCTCTAACGACTTCCACTGTCCTTTTTCTGCCCTCTTCTCTATATGTGGTCGACGAATGATGAATGACCATAAAATATATTTAATCATTTTAATTCGTTTAATCCAACTATATTCCCGACATCTCTCTCCGTTCCGACTTAAATTTCAATACCAAGTCATCCCTACTCTTACCAAACCAAGTCAAATTTCAGTGTTGAAAAAAACTATACACACAAGTTCGAATTGATTTCTGCTCGATGGATGCGATTTCATATATACTCGTGCCCCTCCCTCCCACCTTTCTAGTATGCAGATAAGCTGTAATAAATATAATTCTAGTTTTAAAAATCTTCCTAAAATTTGAACTTTTTCAAGTTGCTACGAAGAACCCAAAATGTTTCTAAAAAGCGATAAGTAAATTCATCGTTAATTAATTTATTTAAAGGGCAATTCATCGTTAAACTAATTTCGAAATTTTATCCCCTCCCAGCATTTCAGCATGTTTATACATTTAATATTTCAATTTTCCATTTCTGTAGGAATAATTTTCTCAAATTCATAATTATAATGACCATAATAAAGAGGTTAATTATCTCTCTACCAGCATCACCGTGTTCAGTTCGACTACGAAGAGAGAAAAAATATCAAATGAAACGTAAAATTACGAGAATAATTAATTTTTCTTTTGAAAATTTTATGTACTTCAGGTGTCTACTTACATTATATTCGTCTTGTTTCGCATTATTCGACTATAACTTGGAAATTTGATACTCACCTGGAACAAATAAATGATAAATCATGCATTTTATTATAATGAACTAGGTGCTTTTCTACTGTAAACAACAGGATAAAGATGGTTAATTTTATTTAAAAAAATTTTTATATGATATTTCATGACTGGGAAGTGAAAACCACTTTATTGTTTTATCGAACGTACGAACTTAAGGCTCAAACTGATTAATCTTCAAAACCAGGATGAACAACTGTTACGTAAATATTAATAAAATTCCACTTCACCCTTCTTACGAATTTCTTTCAATACGTAACAACGACCTGTACAAACAATTGATTTTAATCACACGTAGGTAAGTATAAAAAATTTCAAAAAAATGAAAATAAAAATTCAAACACATTCAACACTAAACTAGCTCACTAGGAAAAAAAATAATAATAACGAAATGGAGCTCGAATAAAAAATATACGAATATCATCGCCATAAAACTTTATAACACCAGAAGAAAAAAAAAAACCTTGAAAATGATTATGCCTTTTTTTCCTTGATAAAACATCGCCAATTTTCTCTTTTTTTTTCACCAAGACAGAGTGGAAAAAAAAGAGGTCACAACTCTCGAATAATATAATAACCACACAAAATCCATTTAGCAAAAAAACGAATTACTTATTTTTCAAAGTTTCTCCAAAAACAAAAGGACTTCTCTCGGGGAAAAAGATGTCGAGTTTTTTAAATACCGCACTTACTTATTCGCGCCGAAACGTGGCCGCTGCTTTGAATAAGAAAAGGCAAAAAAAACTTGAGATTTGATATATATATAAACGAAATATGATACGGTACAATTGCGCGCTCAACTCTCACTTACGAAATTTCAAACTCGAAAGAGTTTCTCGCAAGCTTTAAGCTCGTTATACGGCCAACTTTAAATAAATTTCATTTTACAAAAATTTCCTTACGACCGCGACATAAGCCAAGCTCGGTTTCAAACTAATTCCAATTCGAATTGCTTTTACCACTTTGTTACATAGCCTACATAGTTGGATTTTAGTTTCTTCTTTTGATAGAAATTCAATTAAGATGAAAAAAAAATGATTAATTAGTTATACTTGATTAAGAAAAGGGAAAAAGCGTTTCGAATAACGTTTGGGATTCTTTTTTTTTTTTTTTTTTGGTGTATGTACATAAATGTATACGTCCGCCTATAAACTTGAATTAAATTGACTTTGCTACGAAAAGCTATTTACTAACGAATAATTGGAAGAGTCACTCGAGTGTAAATGATTAACCTTCTTCGTAGTGATTTAACTTCGAAACGGAACTCGTTATAAATTCAAATTATACATACCTAAGTACACATATGTGCGACAAATTAAAACTGCGATTTGTAACCGATTTTCTCTAACACACGATATAAATTTAAACTTACACTGGTCTGTTTTTGTAAAACGCTGCTTCTAATGCATTCAATTCGAATTATAATAATAAAAATAATTTTAAAAATTGTATTTGGCTAGCAAGTTATTGTCCGTCGGAAATATCTTGGTAGTGTTTGTTGGAGAATGATAATTTTTGCAAGTAAATTTCAGAAACTTTCCGTAGATTGGTCTACGAACAAATTGTTGGCTGTTAACAAGTGTTTTTTTTTCAATCAGGTCATTTCCTTTTGGTGAGAAATTTTCTTGCTTGACAATAGCTTTCGAAACCCTGAATGAAATTTACTGCCACCAAAACTACCAAGATATATTCGACAGACAGTAAATAGTAATTTTTAGTCTAATTTCCCAAAACACATTGTCAAAGAAAATCAAACTATTTCGGTTTAGTCGACCTACGACGTATGTCAGGTACAAGGAAGGAGGAAGGGGCAACTAAATCTGGTTTGAGATCCTGAGAATCCTTAAGATTATTTTTGACGATGTCAGATATTTAGTCATTTTATCTGCCCCCTTCTATTACTCAGATCAATAACGACCAAAACCAGTCAAATTCCGCCAATAAGCTTAGGTTGACAGTGGAACAATTCAATTATCCCTAAAATTTGGAGGAGGGAGTACTCATTGATTCAAAATCAATCGATAGGGAAGCAAAAGTTGTTTAACTCATTAAAAAATCATGCATCTACGTTGATTTGGAGGGAAAATGTGGAAGGTTTTTTCTATTTCATCTTGAAAAAAGACCATTTTTCGTATACCTTCCCTCTATACACATGGAAGTTGTGTGATGGAAATCGTCGATCATTAGAGCCAAAACATATCCAGAAGGCAATACAGCATCAAATCATCAACTTTTGGTGGCAGGAATATGGCTACGAATTCGTGTGAAAAGGCCACAGATTTTTCTCACCGATGCTGAATTGAAGAAGGTGGCTGCTGGGACAAATATCACCTGTTCGGATACAAATGACCGAAACACCAAGTGGGAAGACATCAGAACCAAAATTACTCGTGCACGTTGGTTAGTTATTGAGGAAAGAGAAGGTATGTTAGAAAAGAAGCAGTCATGGATAACAGAGGACATCCTGCTGATTATAGAGTAGCGTAGACAAGCAAAATGTTATGGTAACAACGAAGAATATAGGCTACTGAACAGAGATCAGTCCAGCAGTGTTATCATAGAGACAGAGAAGCCTACCTTAACCAATCCTGCAATGAAATACAGAAATACACACACTACAATGAGACCAATGCAGTGTACAAGAAAATATGTCAGATCACTAGTTGTGGTAGGCTCTTGGTGAAAATGGAATCAAAGCAGTATGGCAACTCTGCAGTGTGATATGGCAGAGTTATAAATGGCTTACTGAGTGGTGTAAGTCTGTTTCACTTGCATAAGAAAGGAGATGCTAGATTATGCTCTAATTAAGGAACAATCACTCTAATTCCACATGTCAGCAAAATCATGATACAAATCCTAAACAACTGGATCAAGGTGTATCTACACAGCAAATTTCATCTGAACAAGCCAGGTTTATGCCAGGAAGGGGCACAAGGGAACAGATAATGAATGTCCCGCAAATCATCGAAAAGTGCAGGGAGTTCATCATACCTGTAGTGATGTGTTTCTTTTAAGAGAGATTGGAGTCCCTGCTCATATAGTAGATTTGGTGGAGTCCCTATATGAGTTCAATTCTATGGTGGTGGGAGTTGATGGTGAAGAATCTGAAGTTTTTCAAGCGGAACAAGGAGTGCATCAAGAATGCATATTATCCTCTCAGTTATTCAACATCTGTGGTGAGCACATAAACCGCAAGGCTCTAGAACATTGGAATGGTGGTATTTCCATTGCAGGAAGAAGAATATCTAATCTGCAGTATGGAGATGATATCGCCTTGATTGCTTCTGATGAAGAGAAAATGGCGGAGCTTGTCAACCTGGTGAAGATATAAAAAGGTGAACGCTTTCATATATTTAGGCTCCATCATCGAAGCAGATGCAAGCCTATTGGCAAAGATACGGTGCCGAATCCCTTTGAGCAAATCAGCCATTACCAGACTGCGTAATGTCACGTGTAATAACAAGACCTTCAGAAAGACAAGGAAGAGACTTATACAGTCACTTGTTTTCTCTGTTTTCCTGTATACCGAGGAAATATGGACTTTTGAAGGCAGATGATGAAAGTAGAATCGATGCTTTTCAGATGTGGGTCTGGTGAAGAATGCTGAGGATACTCTGGACAGCGTGACGAACCAACATTTTAATCGTCAACGAAATACAGGAGCCAGTCAAGCTAAGTGTTTTATGCGAGGAACGCATTCTAGGGCATTTTGGATATGTGACCAGGAAAGAAGTCGGAAATCTGGAAAAAGACATTCTCTTTGGTAAGGCCTCCCAAGTAAAAGAGGGAGAAGAAGATCTCCGACCAGGTGGTCTGACATCATCAAAACGCGAATGGGCTCTGTGGTGAAAGCTGCTTCACAGGCACAGGATCGTGATAGATGGCGCACTCTTTTAGGTGCAATAAGGTCGTAAGCGAATGAGACCTATTGATGATGATGAACGCAGTTTGGAAAAGTAATAAGTGACAAAGCAATTTATTTCAGCGTTCAAAAAAGGATCGACCTCTATATCTCTCCTCCTAACTCAGGTAGGCAACTGATTTTTGGTTATGTTATACAACTCTAAAATATCTATTAAAAGGTTTAAAAATCGAATAATTTTTACAATTTTTCCTCTCAGCGATCACTCCCTCAAATTTTACAGAACTGAATTTTGACCCAAGGCCATCCTCACTCATATATACTCAATCTTTCGCCAATCTAAGTCTACTGGCCAAATTTGAGC
This sequence comes from Ferrisia virgata, assembly GCA_900060175.1. NCBI lineage: Eukaryota > Metazoa > Arthropoda > Insecta > Hemiptera > Pseudococcidae > Ferrisia > Ferrisia virgata. The sequence goes on from FIZR01031139.1 coordinate 24,440, forward strand.
GATTTTGGTCTATTGAGCAAAGTAAATTACTTTAGTTTTTGGCCAAAAAAATAATAATAAATGTTCTGAGAAGCCCCAAACTGATCTTAATGGTCTTCTAGGAACCAAAAACCAATTTTGTAGGTACATCCCTACCCCTCCCCTGCATGGCATACGTATCAGATAAATTGACCATAATTGCCTGATTTTCTTCGACACTTCTAGAAAATTTCAACTTCCCAGTTCAATTTGGAAACTGGGAAAATAAAATGCATCAAAACAATCACTTTTTTCGGGACTGTGAAGGGGCACGATTAAGATAAAAAATCGAAACTCCTAGAAAGCGTATCTGAGATTCTCTACTAAATATGCACGCCAAATTTCAATCTCCTAGGTTGATTTGAAGGGGAGAAATGTGTGACATTTTAGCAGATTTTATTGGCACTCCCCCTTCCCCCCCCCCCCTGTTTTTCATTGACATATGACTATATGAAGATTTATATTTTAATGATTTTGTTTTTTGCAGATCTTTTGCAAGCCGCTCGACCCTTCTCAATTTCAGCTGGATTGCCTCTGATAGTATGACAGTTTATAGCAATAGGTAAGTTTCCTTAGGAAAATTAAACTAAAAAAATCCGTCGGTGTATATCTATTACCAGATTGACTTCAAGTATTCGCTAAGTGCTTCAGTAGATAGAGGTAAGTACTCGATTTTCTTCATCTGCAATGGTTACAAGTGCACGCACAAGCACATTATAGTTATTTGATTTAACATTACAGAGCAGCGTGAACTCTGAATATCTTCGCTTATTGGATAAAAATAAATTATAATAACCAAGTGTAGCGACGTTGATGGTATCCAAGTATCTATATCTACAACGTACAACGTATGTACAGTTTCATAACGTAATTATTGTATAGCACATATACGCAGTGTATGTGTATAGTACGTACTATAAAATGTGTACCTACTTCAGCATTCTTTTCCATTATTCAATAAAGCAAGACAATAAAAATAATGGTGTTTTTAAAAACTTCCAGATTCCCCGGTTCGCGCAGCGAAATTCCATTCTGTTACGTACTACGTATAATATCTACGCGTACTATATAATCTGCACTATAGGTAGCGCACTACATAACAATTTTTACCCACTTTTTCACAATTTCAGTCGTAATTTATACGCGCGAGCTACAATGATGAAAAAAATGCTTGTTTTGCCAGCGGGCGAAGAATAGTCGAATTTTCCGCTTTAATATTAATGAGAATAAATAAAGTTGCATACGAAATGATATACGCCTAAATTGACATTAAAAAGAGCCTTGGCAGAGTAGAGAGAGTGAGTGAGTGTAAAATAGAATAAAATACTTCTGCGAAATAAAAATCTACGCGAAATGATAATTTATTAGACGAGTGTATCTTAACATTCGGCTTGATTTTGTTTTCTTTTTTTTTTTTTTTTTTTTTTACGGTAAGAAGAAGACAGAACGATAGGTGAAGACTTGGATGCTGGGACGGATCTAGCGCTAAGTGTACCTTTTTTTTTTTTGCAATTTTGCGAAATAAATTTTAGTACTGGTTTTATTGAAAATTCTTTCCTGTTTTCTTTTCTTCAGCAAGGGTTAATAGGACTTTAATAGAAGGGAGTTTTTTCCAAGGTAGAAATGTCGGAGTTAAAAGCTAAAAAGGAGAAAAAAATATTCGTTGTGAGAAATGAATATAGGATTGTGAAATAACCTTCAAAATAGAGTGGTGAAAATTTTAGCATTTCAACTCAATTTTTCGACTTGCTACATTGGCTCGAAAATTGCTAGTTTCCAAAAATATTTAACTCAAAAATGAAATTATTACACATATTTGTATCCAAAATGATAATTGCTCAGAATTTTTCACCATTTCTTCTCTTTCTAGGCTGTAAATGAAATTTTAACATCGAAGGGTGTTTAATAGAGCATTCTGGAAAAATCGTCAACAATTGAGCGTCAACAGCTAAGCATCATCATTAGATGACATTACTGAATCGTCCACAGTGTGACGTTATCATTAGACTGATTTTTATGGCCTGGAATGACATGGGTGGACTTATTTTATGAAGGGTTGATTTTATGATGTTGAGTTGAAATGTTAAGAAAAATTGGTGATGTGACATCAGTGGACTTATTTTATGAATTTAACTTGAAATGTTGAGGAAAATTAGACATGTTATTAGTGGACCATCCACAGTGTGACGCCATCATTGAGCTGACATCAGTGGACAGATTTTTAAGGCTTGGAATGACATCGGTGGACTTATTTTATGAAACATTGATTTTATGATTTTAATTAAAATGTTAAGGAAAATTAGAGATATGGCATCAGTGGACTTATTTTATGAACGATTGATTTTAAGATTTTAATTGAAATGTTAAGGAAAATTGGAGATATGGCATCAGTAGACTTATTTTATGAAGGATTGATTTCATGATTTCAGCTTGAAATGTTGAGCGGATGTCATTAGTGGACCGTCAACAGTGTGACGTCATCATTGGACTGACATCAGTGGACAGATTTGTATTTGACTGAAATGACATCAGTGGACTTATTTTATTAAGGGTTGATTTTATGATTTTAACTTGAAATGTTGAAGAAAATTAGAGATGTTATTAGTGGACCATCAACAGTGTGACGCCATCATTGAGCTGACATCAGTGGACAGATTTTTAAGGCCTGGAATGACATCGGTGGACTTATTTTATGAAGGATTGATTTTATGGTTTTATGATTTAAAGTTGAAATTTTTTGAAACATTAGAGATGTGACATCAATAGACTTATTTTATGAAGGATTGGTTTCATGATTTTAACTTGAAATGTTGAGCAGATGCCATTAGTGGACCATCAACAGTGTGACGTCATCATTGGACTGACATCAGTGGGCAGATTTGTATTTGCCTGAAATGATATCAGTGGACTTATTTTATGAAGGATTGGTTTCATGATTTTAACTTGAAATGTTGAGCAGATGCCATTAGTGGACCATCAACAGTGTGACGTCATCATTGGACTGACATCAGTGGGCAGATTTGTATTTGCCTGAAATGATATCAGTGGACTTATTTTATGAAGGATTGGTTTCATGATTTTAACTTGAAATGTTGAGCAGATGTCATTAGTGGACCGTCAACAGTGTGACATCATCATTGAACTGACATCAGTGGACATATTTTTATTGGCCTGAAATGACATCAGTGGACTTATTTTATGAAGGATTGATTTTATGATTTTATGTTGAAATGTTGAGAAAAATTAGAGATGTTTGAAGTTAACTTGTCTAAACAGTGGACCTTGACCTGAAATCAGTTTTATGATTTTGAGTTGAAATGTCGTCATCTGTTGACCCGTCAACAGTTTACCTTGACTCTGGATCGATGTTAAGATTTCAAGTTGAAGTGTCGAGGAAAATTAGTTGACCCTGACCACGATTGATTTTATAATTTCAAGTTGAAATGTTGAGGAAATTTAAATATGTTTAAAGTTGACCCATAAACAGTTGACCTCGACTCTGGATTTACTTCATGATTTTAAGTTGAAATGTTGAGCAAAATTAAAGAAAGTTGACCCTGACCTCGGATTGATTTTATAATTCTGAGTTGAAATGTCGTCGTCAAATGTTCCGTCAACGGTTGAGCTTGACCCTGGATTGATTTTAAGATTTCAAAACTGAGTGTTGTGAAAAATTAGCCGACCTTGACCCCGGTTGTTTTTACCCAATTTTGCTAAAAATATGAAAGAAAATTTTCCAAATGAAAAGTATTAAATAAAAAAAAAGAAGAAAAAAATTATACCATTTACATTTGAAATATTAAAACTTACCTTCTTTCGATGCTTACTCTTTGAGTGCAAAGAGTTCTACGTTGCTTTTGCAAGACATCAAGTTTATACTTGAATCTACTTGAAACTAATTGCCTATAAAGATGACTGCGTCACTCGATCAATAGCATCGAGGCTAATAAAATTGCCTATTTGGTTCGCCGTAAAAATATTTTTCATTTACGTTTGAAATCACCAAGAGAAAATTGAGAAATGGTTTTTTTTATCAGTTTGATCTGTGAAGTTTGTTATGAGAAGGGGGGGGGGGGGAGGCGAGTTCGAGATCAGGTCAGTATTTCTAGTATTCGTATGATAGGAAAGCATTTTCTGCATCCAAAATGCGAAAATTTATAAATTTTTGAATAGTTTTGTTCTTATAATATAACCTCAGAGATTTAAAATCACATTTTGAGTGATATTCTGACCCCGGGTTCGTTCTTTTTACTTTTTTAGAAAATTAAATTGTTTTTATTAGCGATTCTTTTCATCATGTTATATCCTTTGAATGGAAAATTTGTAAATATTAAATAACTTTTTTGTTTATTACAGGTTTCTATAGCTTTGAAGTGACATTTTGAGCATTTTTTTTCAAAAGCCTATGTCCAAAATATTTGACATTTATTATCGATTTTTATTGAAATTTTCATATTTTTTGAGTTGCAATATTGCATTATGAATAATTTTTTTATCATTTTTATCAATTTGAGTTTATTTTTTTTTACTTTTTTGGAACTGTAAAATGATATTTTGGTTCTACTTATAAATTTTTTGAGTGGTGAAATGACATTTCGTATCTTGAAACTGAAAAATCGCCTGTTTCTAACCTGTTATGCGTTTCTTTTCATAAGGAAAAAAAGTAGTGAGAATCCAGCATTAAATATTTTTGCTTTAAATTTTACTATACCTAAATGTATTTTTCAAGATAAAAAAAGATGAAGAATTGGTTTGAAAAATATTACTGCTACAGGAAAAGAGCCGAATTAAGGAAAATTTGAAAATACTTGTAGCTTTTGAAAATTGACAAAATTCGTATCAAATAAAAACTGGTAACAATTCTGAACATATCTTGGAATTTTGAATTTCCCATGTGTATCTGCGTTTGCAAGTTTGTGCATCGATTACATAAGAGAAAAAGAAAAGTCTCATATAAAAACATTCAAAACTGTCAGACCATGATCTGGAACATATTATATTCGTCTATTTGTCCATATGCGGCGGTGGCTTGCGTTTGAAAAATAAATTTAAGATAAACCATATTCGATGATGAAGGTTTTGCGTTAACGTGTCCAATCCGATAATTGTGGAGACAGCGGGTTGAACTTATCGATATTGAAGTTGAAAATACTCAATTTTTAATGGTGGATTCGGGTATAAATTTTTCAAAATGAAGAGATGATATTTCATCGTGAAATTCCCTAGGTCTAGGTACTTGGTAGAGGTGGCAATTTTGTGCATTAAAAGAGATAAACATCCAAAAATAAATATCCAACCGAAAATATGTGGGAAAAAAATTCCACCATTTGAAATTTTTCTGGTACTTACCTAAGTAATTGGAAATTTGAAAAAAATTTCTAGTAAGTTTTTAAAAATCGTTTAGGCAATTTGAGGTATTTGAAATACGCGTAAACAGAGAGAAGGTCACCCGTCGAGAGTTATGAGAGCAGCTTATCTTTCCAAAAATAGAGTAAAATTCATAGCCGTTTTAAAAATCCGTCTCTCAATTTCATTCGTTTAGAAATTTTTTTCGACGAAATTTTCTGCATGGCTGCGCATTTGTCCCCCTAGGGTCTTATTATCATCGTTTCCAATTTTGTAATGGAAGATTTTTTTTTATCACGCTCATTTTCATTATGTCAGTTTCATGGCATTTTATATAAATGAACGTCGAAATTTGTTTGAATAAACCAACCAACGACGTCGTAGGCGTTACGAGCTTATTAAAATTCCGTTTTAGGCTATCAAAAAATTAAAAAAAAAAAAAGTTCAAATTTAAGGTTCAAGGATACCGGTAGATGAAAAATTTTGCCAACAGGTGAATTTTAAAAATTTAATAAGTATTCGTTTGAACGAGCACGTGCGAGTTTGGTAGATATAAAAATAATAAAATGGTCGAATAAATTCGTTCGCAGCAGTTCGCATAAATGATAGTCGAGCTGTTTAGGTTTTAAACGTGATCGAAATTCGTGGGTAGGACAAATTTTGTATACATAGCTGTATAAGTGCTGTAGAGTGTATAGTAAGGAGTTCCATTTTGTTTTTTTTTTAAGTTGAGGAAGGAGGGGGTGGAGTTTCTGACTTGATCTTTGAATTGACTCAAGCTGCTTTGAAATTTTTTAATTAATTCGCGTATTTTTAGGAAGTTTCAGAATGGCTGGGAAATTTTTTGCGCTATATACATGGTGTCCTAAAAAAAGGAAAATGTATTTTTTCTCAAAAAAATCCGGTACGATGGGTTTGCTTTGATTTGGTTTTCAAATATTACGCATCAAAGTTGTTTTTTTGAATTCTGAAATTTTGAAACCGGTTCAGTAGTTTTCAACCAGTTATCGAATGTAACCAAAAAAAGAAACCTACGAAAAAAAGTTTCAGACGAAAATTGTAGAGCTTTAAACGGTAATTGTTTTTCATTTTACAACTTTTTTCCAAGTGTTTGTCGAGAAAAGGTATACCATCGAAAAGAAAAGAGGTCATTGAAGTTTCTCAACATATGCCATCCCTATCTTGGTATGTAGGAAATTAATTTCTATTGAAAAATGGCACATTTGCAAAGCTTCATAATTTAGTTTCAGAATTTTATTGCAGCTCGTTTTTTTTAAAGTGTTGGTAAGTGGTTGCAAGAAGCGTCAAGTAAAATTTTTAAATATATAAAATTTCGAAAAAATTAAGATATGAAAAAAAATTCGTAGAGCTTTAAAGATGAGTGATTTTTGGTTGGAAAATTTTGTTTCCTGTTTAGCAGCATTAGAGATATGTATCAATATGAAGTTCAGTCACCTCTCCTTTTCTTAATGGTTTAACTTCTCAGCTATGGTCCTTGGAAAAATAATTGTAGGATGAAAAATAATCAGAGTTTAAAGCTCTACAAGTTTCGTTTGAAACTTTTTTTCGTAGGTTCAATTTTTGGTTATTTCTTATGACTGATTGAAAACCACTGAACCGGTTTTGAAAATGCAAATTGATTCGAAAAAATCACTGATGGGTAATGTTTAGGAATTTATTCCTTTTTATTTATATATTTATTCCTCCCCGCTCTCCACTCCCCCTATCATCCCCCTCCAAATTGAAAATCATTCGCTCAGTTCGATACCAACCAAAGTCGATTAAAATTGTACTAAAGGCTTGGATTGGCGGCAGATTTGATATATTTGAGTGGGAATGGCCTTGGGTTCAATTTCAGTTGTACTCAAATTTAGGTAGGAATCAAAAATTAATTCTTTTTCATACCATCGACAGGAGATTGAAAGCTGTATATCATATCCAAAAATCAACCCCTTTGTCAGTTAGGTAAGTGAGGTTGATATGGGGAGTTTCTTATTGACCTTGAAAAAATATTGTTTCATTTTGCATTTTTACATGCACATTTGGTAGGGGACTTAAATTCACCTTTTGAAGGTTTCGACTTTTTAGTACCACTACACCGCCTCACACTCAGAAATGTGTTAAGATCGGTTTGTCTTATTTTTCAAGTTTGTGGTATGCATAATGCATAACTCCCCTTCAAACTGAGATGATTTAATAAAGATCTTAGATGTACCTTTTGAAATTCTAGAATTTTCAGCCCCATTGCACCTTTTCGCAAATTCAAAAATGTAGTTTTTTGTTCGATTTTTTAGCCTAATTTTCAATGTTATACTGTCTATGAAAACTAGGCTATTACGGTCCACCTACCTGCGGCGGATGAGAGAGAGGAGATAACAACAAAATCTGTTTTGAAGTCCCAGAAGGGCATTACGACTATTTTTGGTCATGTCAGATATTTATTTTAATTTAATTTTGTTATTTTTCCCCTCAAAACTAAAAATCTTTTGCTAAGCTCGATACCAACTAAAATCGATCAAATTTGGGAAATATGCTTAGATTGGCGGCAGATTTGGCATTATGGAGTGGGAATGACCTCGAGTTAAAATTCAGTTACGCCCAAATTTAAGAGAAGGGGGTGCTGTTAAGCTAAAATCACAAAAATTATTCCTTATTGAGTCAGTCGATAGACAATCTGAAGTTGTATATCATATCCAAAAAGCTGATTCTTAGGTTAATTAAGAGGGAAGTTATGAAGGATTTTCCCCTTTTTGACTCTGTAAAAGGGCCATTCCTCCCGTATCTCCCCTCTAAATTGATCTAAGAAGTTGAAACTTGGTATATAGACTTGGTACAGGCTATAGACATGCCTTCTGGAGTTTAAACTATTCAGACCAATCGTTCCCCCTTACAGTCTCGAAATGTGGTGTGGATGGGGGGAGAGGTTTTTATGCTTTGAGTTTGTTTTTTGCATAGCTCCCCTCCAAATTGAGCTAGAAAGTTGAAATTTGATGGGTAGATCTAGTATAAGTTCTGGATGTGTTTTTTGGGTGTTTTGACTTTTCAGCCTCTTTGCACCCCTTCACATCCTTGAGAAAATACTTTTTTTTCGTTAGGTTTTTCATATTTTCCAGGTTTACTCCACGTATATCTCTTATCCAACACGATTTAGGGGTTGAAATTTGCTATGTTAATCGCCTGTTAGAAGTTTCAGCTATCCACTTCAATATCTACCTGTATTCGCACAAACGTATCACAAAACGCTCCTGTTTCTATTCCACGAATGGGCAATTGGCATTATAATCAGGCTAAAAAATCAACGCTTTGCTATGCTTTTTTTTTTTTGTACTTTCATCGTCATATATTACAAACCACTTTATCACCACTCTTCATTTTTTTTACCCCATATTATTTTAAAAATTGAACATTTCTGCCCCTTCAATATTTTGAGTATGCAAACTATACAACGCGCATGTCTAATAAATTAACTTATCTATGATATAAGGGAAGGACGGTTAATACAGAATACTCGCTATAGAGAGATAGCTAGATGGAAAATTAACGAATTGAATTGTATTATTTGATGAGCTACGTATATGGTACGTACTTGTTTCCTCGTTAACGCTGGGCTGCGAATTATTATTCGTTTCGTTGGGTTTTTCTGATCCATTAACAAATGATTTAGGTGATAAAATAAGCTCTGATTCTTTTGTTTCGGTTTCGAATATTTCAAAATTGTTTACACTATTTTCTGTAACATAAAAAAGAGAAAAAAAAAAATCGCAAAAAATCATTAAACAAGAAAAAAAAAAAACTCGTCGTATTAATAAAACAACGAACGGGGGAAAAAAATCGACGTAAAATTAATGCTTCGTTATAGGCGAGATTATGAAAAGAAATTAAAGCTCGGTTGGTCGCATAAATTAAAAATAATTTCGGTAGTTTGTTTAATAACACGATGGAATGATTTATCATTAAATAGTATAATAATTATAATACGATGGCGTGTACAAAAATATTGGTATAAGATATATGCGGCTTATAGATGCCTATATGATACGTATAGGTTAGGTATATGCAGTTTATAAATATTTTATTTCCATACGTGTGTCCATTATTATTTATAAAATTTACTCTTGCATCTGGCGGCGGCGCATATATCGCGCGAAAAATTTACCACATATAAAGGCATAAACGGAATCTGGTATATAACGAAAATTCGATTGGAAAGTTTCCATTCCGAGCACGAACATCGAAAACTAGATGTCGAACATAAATTATTCTTCTATTCGTGCGTTGTTTCCCTAAATAGCCTTGTTTAATATTCAAAATAGTTCTTGCTGTTGGCCATTTAAATGCAAACTTCACTTATCTTAAATGAACCTTAAAATTAAAAATCTTTTTTCCACCCTTAGTACGTCGAATGTTCTTTTGTATAATAATTCATAAGTTATGTGTTCTCATTTCCGCTCTCTACGGAGAATAAATACACGATGAAGCGAGGAAAAGCAAGCAGAATAAAGAAAAAGGTTTGATTTTGCCAGGCGAATTTCTTCACGTGTACAATACCACTTTTGACCAAATTGAGGTAGGTAACAGTCTTTAAAGAAATTTTCGCGTATAAAATTTCATTCACATATCGAGCTATACTAATACGTGAATAGAAAATTAAAACGAACGCGATTGAAAATTGGCTGATAAAATTTCGCACTCTGTTTTCCTTTCTGACGGTATCCTTTATTTTCTGCTTCTTCTTCTTTTTTTTTTTTTTTATTCCTCTCGATGAATTCTATAGGCTTTATTTTCTTTAAGGTTTTTCGACACAACGTGCAGCGAAAAAAATCGAAATAAAAATACGACGACGACGACGATGTCGTCTTCGTCGTATGTGTAACGTTTTACGAACGATAATACTACGTACATATATAGGCTAGATCTACCTATCTACCTACTTACCTGCCTACCTGCCTACCTGCCTACCTATCTATATAAGACGAAAAAATAGCGAACATTTTTTATTGTCACAATGCGCACCTTTTCGCCTTTGATTTGAACCGACTTCGGGTGGAAATTCATCTATTCGCCGGTTAGATATATTACGTCAACGGAGTAATTTTCCAAGATAAAAGTAACAAATGTCTTTTACTATATGGAAAACAGTTGTACGGCTTGTCTATGGGTTTAAGCAATGTCTAGTTGAAAATTTACTGCCAGCGGCGTCCTCGATTAGCGAATGTTCAATGCTTTATAGCACAGAAACAGAAACAGAGAGCGAGGGAGGGATAAAGAGGCAGCGAAAAAAAGAGTATACGAAAATGATTTCTTCTATGCTGCGGTGTATTTTTTTTTTCCTCCGGTATATATGGGCACGTTTTCCTCACTCTCTCTCACTCTCTTCCATTGTAAAAAGGGGAGTTGAAAAAAAAAAAAAAAAAATGTCATCAACAAACGTGAAAACTAGCTTCAAAAATGACGTTTTCAATACTATATACGTAAGCGTTATGTATGTAAATCCTGATTGTAAAATGGTTTACATTTCGTGTATTTATATGGAAATACGAGAGAAAATAGTACAAAATAAACCTTTATGTGCGAAAGGTTTTTTTTTCTCTTATTTTTTTTTTTTTTATCGCTATTGCAGCGATGGAAAATTGTATAAAGAGATATTTTTTTTTGTGAAGTTTTTTCAATGACGGTATTAGTTTCGAATTTTTACTTCGTTGTTGTCAAGTTGAAATCAGCTATTTGCAGGAGTATTTTGAGGATTAATTTGCATTGAAAAAAGAATCGAAAATCAGTACGATGAAAATGACATGTGGCTTATTTGGTTGAAATGGCGATGGTGGTTTAAATTTGTTTGTTAGTGTACCTATATGAAATTCGGTATGGCTGGGTGGTTTTGGTTTTTATAATAATAATTTGAAAAAGGTGGTTCGGTCAAGGTTACTCGATGAAATTATGTTAAATTCTTGTACACATTGTTTAATGGAAATTGCTATTGCTAGATTTATCAAGAGAATAAGTTAAACGAACGTGTGGTTTGTAATGTTAGAATTTGTGAGGCTAAATTAGTTTAAAAAGTTGCCTATGTTTGATGTTGCAGGTGATGGCGATGGTTGAAAATTGCCGTTTTTTGAGTAAAGTTGACCGTAAAAGATATTAAATTGGAAGAAATTTTGCTTTTGTGAGTATTTTTATTTTTATTAATTTTTTTTCTTATATTTTACTTCGATTATTTAATATTATTTTCATTCGTGTTTCCCCTTGGTTTTGTTCGTCATTTATTTTTAATTTCATACAGGGTGTCGAGGGGGGAGGGGGGTGTCAACAAAATCCGTTTTGGAGTCCTAGTAGACCATTAAGACCATTTTTAGCCATGTCAGGATATTTATTTATTTATTATTTTCACTATCCGTCCTGCCCGAACACTAAAATTATTTACTCTGCTCAATACAGACCAAAATCGCTCCGATTCAGTCAATCGACTCAGTTTGGCGGCGAATTTGATATATATGAGTGAGGACGACCTTGGATCAAAATTCAGTTGTGCCCCAATTTGAGGAAAGGGGTGCTGAGGGGTCAAAAACGGAAAAATTGTTTTTTTTTTTTAAACCAATCGACAGAAAACCCAAAGTTGTATGACATATCCAAAAATCAACCTCCTAGGTCAATTAGTAGGGAAAATATGGAGGGTTTTCTTTTTTTTTGACCTTGAAAAAAGGGCTGTTCCTCCCCTATCTCCCCACTCATTGTTCCTCACCAAACTCATTTCTGAATTGAGCTAGGAACTTGAAATTAGGTATGTGCATTTCGTCGGGGTCCTAGATGTGCCTTTTGGGTGTCTCGACTTTTTAGCGCGCCCCCCCCCCCACAGCCCCAAATATGTGGTTTTTTGGTCGTTTTTTCTTATTTTTTGAGTTTGTTCCTCGCATTACGTCCCTACGAATTGATCTAGGAAATTGAAATTAGGTATGCACATTCAGTAGGGATCTTAAATGGGAATGCTAATCTATGCACATGTTATAAGACTTCTGATTACGTATTGATTGACTCAAAAATTAACAATTTTGGCAATTTTTTGCGCCTCAACATCTCTTCTTTCAAATTTTGATGTTGTTGAATTTTGACTCATGGTCTACCCCACTCATTTACCTATATTATATCAAATCCGTCGCAACTTCGAACGTATGGCTCTAATAAGTGCTACATCGAGAAAAATTAATAAAAATTCTACGGGGAAAAAAATCTAGCTTTAGTCAGAAATGGTTCTCCAGCATCCTAAAATGAATTTAGTCGGTACCCCCATCAACATCCACCGTTGGTTGACGGATCGAATGAAAACATCACATTAGTGGCAGAGCCATCGTAGAAGATAACTCCAAAAGGGGTACAACACGCAAAAAAATTTATAATGATCGAAAATGTTGTTTGTAAAATTTAAAACATTTCTAACGTATTGCTACTCGCGAGCTACTCTCACGTTTGTGATTTTTACATAAATGTGTGAAAAATCTTCCCTGTCTCACCAGGCCATACGTCACAAAAAACAACTTTTTCATTTCTGCTCAGGGGAGGGGGTTGAGCACAATATAGTTGAAAATTTGAAACTCCACAAAGTGCATCTAGGACCTTTACCAAATCTTTTATGTGATGCATCAAATTAGGTTAAAATTTCACGCTGAATCCGAAAATCGTCATAATTTTTGATTTCGTCCTCCCTCGATGAAGTTCTGCCCCCAAACTAGAATTTGAGGGGGAAACTGAAGAAGTAACACCATCTAGATGAAATGTAATTGGAATTTACGTAAATCAGACAATTGTGGCTGATTAGTTTCAACTCTCGGCATATCCTTGCCTCCCAAAAAGATTTCCAATCGCCCCCCTCCCCCATTATAATAAAAACGTTCATTTAAAAACAGAAATGTGGCATATCGAAATGGTTTAAAATTTGCCGCTGAGTTCGCAAATGGTATTAATTTTTGAATTTGAACCACCTCGGTGGAGTTGGCTTGCAAACTACAATTTGAAGGAGGAAAAATGAACAATTGACTTAATTAGATGAAACGTAATTACATTTTACACACGTCAGACAGTAGAAGTCGATTAGTTTCAATTTTGAAGCACGTATTACCTTGGAAAAAAATTTCTACCCCTCGTATCTGCCAAACTCCGCCGAGGGGGGTGAAATTCAAAAATCATTGCTATTTTGTAGATTCAGCAAGAAATTTTGACCTATTTTGATATATCATATCGCTATTTTTGAGTAAATATTCGTGGTTTAATTTTGGTGGTAGGGCAAGGGGGAGGCAGAATCAACTTGTTTATTTTCATTACTTCGCATTGTGCAATAATTTTTTGGCTATTTTTGGCGGGAATCGACTTTAAATAGTTTCATTCAACAAAATTAACGAGTATTTTTTGGTTCTTACCCATTGCATATTCCATATCGAGGGAAGTACCTCAATCCAAATCCGTCGAATTTTCTTTTTTTTTTTTAAATTTTTATTATACTGGGCGTGTATAATTTCAAGATTTTTACGCCCAATGTTGAATAGATTGGGAAGGTAAGAACTTAAATTTGGTGGCTCAGGTTGAGTCTGCTTATTAGTAGGAGGATTTTTTT
>FIZR01031142.1:0-11923 GCA_900060175.1 Ferrisia virgata
GAAAAAATGTAGGGGTCTAAGCATAAATGCTGCCCAGGGCCTCTCCCAACCTATCGCCGGCCCTGCCTCCATTGGTCAGACTGTCTGTCTGATGTATCTGGGAAGTTTTAGGACTGGCATCGATTTTATTTCACTCCTTCAAATCCTCATCCGTTGGCTTTCTCAGTGCGTTACTCCAAATCATGAAACGAAAATAATGAGAATTTGAAAATCTGGAAATGATCAATCAAATTTGCAGTAAGTAATTGAATTAATTTAAAAATTCCCGCGATTTTTAGTTAAATTTTGAAAATAGTTTTCAAATACTTTTGATCCTTACGAACGCAATACGAATAAAAAAAAAGAACCACGCTGAAAAATTCCAAGTCAATAAAAGGACAATTACTACTCGTACCGATGGGAACCGTAACCTTAAACAATAATTCCTGTCTGAACAGAATAAAAAAAACACAATTACATAAACGGAAGGTAAATCGTGTAAATTTCAAACCGTTTTTACGTATTTACAAAAACGTATTACAAATATACAACCTACTCCAGGTGTTTTTTTTTTTTTTGGCGAAACAAATATCGTGGAATACGACCACCGATTGGATGATAAATACGAAGGGTGCACCGTACGGATTAAAAAAGATAGTTATACGTAGGTATGGGTCGGCTCTAAGTATTATAGTTTAATCAACATCGATGTCACCGGTTTTATAGAATTAAAAACCGGCAAATGAACATGTCGATAATAAAATACGGCAGCCATTTTTTAAAATTATTTACCTAAAACGATACGCCATTGGTTACTAAACAAATTACACGTTGGAATTCGAAGATAGCGAGTCGTATAAGTGGGAGAAAAAGAAGCGTTCATTGTAAATCAACTTAGGCTAAATGTACACAAACAAGAAAGTAACTTGTTTTTTATTCGGTATTAAGCCGTACCTTGATGGAAACGTCTGTCCTCCTATTTTGCATAATAATAAAACAGTTGAAATATGTACAATGCCTAGCAGCGTAATATTTTCCGCTTTGCGTTCGTGTATTTTTAAACATTTCAAATGCGAATTGCACACGGATGATCAAAGCTCTTACAAGGGCTTTTTATCTTTAACAAATAGTTTCTTTTTCTTTTTTTTGTTTTTGTTTTAAAAATTCCTACCAACTTAGCTGTACGTATAAAAAGTATAAAATTTAATGTCAACTGGTACAGCAGCGTAGCGTAGGAAAAAAAAAAGTATAATTTAAATACAGTTTTTAGCGCCGATTTGAAATAAATATCCACGTATCTCTTCTTCCTTCTCACCATGTTCGTCGGATTAAAATTTTTCGAAATTCGAAACGAAATAAAAAAGTAAACAAATTCGTGTTAAAAATCCCAAGTTCAACGGCGTTGACTGACGCTGCAAGCTATCACGAGTCTGGATATTCCTACCGGAGCTCGAAAAACTCCCACGATAACGTATTTTCCTCGGAGGAAATTTTTGTCGGTGAGCTATTCGAAAATCTGTGTAAATGGTAGGCAGAAGCAGACTTTTCAAATGTCCAACACAGAAGTTGAAATATACAGATAGATTCACATAGATGTACCCACTACTATGTGAACCAGCATGAGGCATTTCGTAGTATAACATACCTATTCCGTAGTGTAACGGATAATTAACCAATTTTGGACACGATTGGGAAAAAAGCATACCTCGATACGAATAGATATATCCTCAAGGGTATATTGAGAACCACGAAAACAATCTGGCTTCTTAAAATACTTCTATGAAATGGATATTAGGACTTCTTCGGCGTTGTCATTTGACTATTTAGATATAGGGTACCATCATCAACGAAGAACGTACACCGCATCATTGGCATCGCAACGAACAAACACTAGAAGTTGTAAATTCGTAAAACGTAGGTAAATATTCGTTTCAATCGAAGTAGTAAAAGTCTTGAGGCTTGATGAGAATCAGCACGCGACAATGTATCACGAAAGAATCCGGCAGCATCTGTATATGCGCGACAAAAGACGATCATTAATAGCAGGTGTAAAGCGTGTAGAAATCAAATTGATTATTCAAATGATAACTATGCTAAATAAATTTCTGCGTTTGTTCGACGCAAATGAATAAAAAAAGAAAAATATCCTAACAATTTATTTATATAAGTGGTAAGTACCACGATCCAAAGTACCCATAGAATTTTGTACACGATGGCGAGTACCTGCCTATATTTCCAGGAGCGAAATACCCAAACAGATACAATAGAGGTTTGGCGTTTACATCAGTATTTTTCACAGAAGATATTTCTCAGAGGAATTATTAAAATCAAATAGTTGACCGAATTATTATAGGAATCGAGCGTCCTTGAAATGTTAGACAGTAGCCATATCGTGACCAAAAAGGGAAATTAATTCGGCTTCTGATTTTACGTATATAGACACGTACTAGCCTATAGTTTACAATTGTGAGGGAGAATATTTTAATATCAAACGTAGATATACCCGCGATAATTATATTTATAAAAATATATAAGGCGAGTAAGCGAATAGAAAAAAAAAAAAAAAAAAAAATTGGGGAATATATTTAGCCACGAGACATGATCGAAAAATGCATACCTAAAACATTTGAATATATTAATAAATCATAAGTTTTGATAAAGAATGCATACGATGCGGTGTTTTTCGTAAGAAATCACGAATTTTCCTCACATATCCAACTCCAGCGTCCGTGTGAATGCCGCCGAAAGCTACTGGAATTCACCATCGATTACAATGCGCAACCCGATAGATGTAAAATTACACGTTTTCACAGACCACGACGGTAATCATATTTAGATATCGACATGTCAGCTACTGATTATTACCTAACCTTTTTTTTTCTTCTTTTTAAAATTACTATTTGCCTATTGGAATCCAGTAGTTGGTTATCCGAACGCCACTATATTGCTGGAATACTCTTCATTATTGTCTTTTTTACGTTTTTCCATAGGTTTTATATTCTCCCAACGCGAACGCATTCTTTTACAAATAGCTAGGTTTGATATGCGACTTGGTAGCATATACGACCAAGGGATCCACCCGCTACTTAAGAAGATATTTTTTTTCATAGTAGCTAGTCTCGTTTTATATGTATCACGACTTTTACCATGATTACACATTTTTAAGCCGAGATGTTATTATTAGATATATTTCAATTCTTACAGGGTGCAGATTGTGCACTACGACCATGCTAATGGTATGGACGCCTTTCGCTGGAAAGCGCATCTAATCTAAGAGGTATACCGACTTGGCAGTAAGTACGTAAAGTACTGCAGCACAATTGCGATGCTAATTCGAATTAAAGACCAGCTTACCATCATGGCTGTTTGTTACGTATGTGACCACCCCGTATCAAAATGGTAAAGAGTAGTTTTCATCTGTCTTACGGCGTTCCGCGGTTCATCATCGATGTGAATGGATTTGCGTGCGAAATACATCACGTCTGGTATGTTCTTCATTGGTATTATCGAACTGATGGTATGAGTGATGTCTGTAAATTTGCTCTAACGATCGTGAAGAATACATTTAATGCAAATTAGCATGTTTGAGAAGTAACGAATATACTCAGCTACTTACTGCAAACACGAACTCATTTCGGTTGGCACTGAGTAAGAAAGGATCAGTGATGTGAATTCAACTGTAGGGGTAGTTGAACTTGAAATACGTAAGACAGCACAATATGCGTTGTGTTCTCAACTATCGATATTCAGTTAGTACGATGCGCAATTATTTATTTAAAATAAGAAAAGAAATGTAATTGGAATTATTTCAAGCATAAACATGTGATTTGGGTTTGGGGAAATAAAAAAGTGGAAAATCCCGTTGTCATGATTTATCAAAAAAAAAAAAAAATAACATCAGGCTGACCAAATGAATTAATGTTGAATTCTGTAATCTGTTTGTAGTCGATGGATTTTCCAAAGGTTTATTTAAACTGAATTTTAATGTTCGTATTAGGGGCTCTACAGTTCTACTGCTCATTTTCCCCCCAAATTTACAAACAGAAGTAGAAGGTATAACGTTAAACAAATAAAATCAAAAATTTGAAAAAAATAAAAAATCTTGATTGTATTTAGCAATATTTAGCGTCTTATAAACAGCAAAACTGCACACCTCGATGCGTTTTGATCTTTTGAATATTTTTGAGAACTATTGGAATTGATGCGCAAAAAAAAATCATGAAACACAATTTTATCTGTGAAATAAGAATGTAATTAGTCATGTGACTTGACTTGTGTAATTTAAAAATTTCAGTCCGGTCTTTAGTGTAATATATATTTGATTTGAATTTTGCGATAAAGTTTAATGCTTTAATTACAATTTAATCAATTTCGTTGAATTTATTGTGTTCTAGAACAAAATACGGTTATAATAGTGCCTTTGTGTAGTGTATTTTCTTCCTTCTTTACGTTATACTTTTACGAACGTCAACCGCTTGTGTTTTATGTCCGGTCATGCAAACAACTGGCGTCTAATGGTGGTTGTGATCGTTTGGTTATTGTGTTTTCTCAGTAGGTAATTTGAATGTGAAAGTAATGTTAATTTTCGCAGGTATTGATTAATTTTAATGTAGTAATTTCAGCTCTTGAGTTTTAGTTTTTATAATACTAAGCCTTTTGAATCTTTTCTGTTCGGTGATCATTGTGTCACGTGTGTTTGTCATTGTGTGATGTCATTCGGGTTTGCCATTTGTGTCTTGGGTATTTCCATTGTTGCTGCGATAATTTTATACAAGTTATTATATTAATAAGTCCTCGTCTGGATCTAGTAAGGTAAAGTTATAATTTTTCTTCATATTGAAATCTGTTCTCAGCAGTCTGAATTAATTTTTACGAATTAATGTTTCAGCTGGACGAGTAATTTTAATTTACCAGGTAATCGATACGTTGCTATTTTATGCACGAAATTATGTATGAATTGGTCCATAACGCGCGCCGTAAAATATGATGAGCAGTGAATACTCATAGCGAAGCGATAATGATTTTTTAAAATTTAAAAAACGCAGGCAGATAGAAATTTGTAATGAACGAGTTGCGCGTAGCATGGATTTAATATGCATTATATTTTAAGCCGAAGGGTATATCGGCATACCAACTTATGATTTTTGAACAACACCAGACCTAGTACGTTATAGAGTTAATTAGAAAAATGCTTTTCATATAACGTACACTGTTGCTCTACACACGACCGCATTTGAGTGGTTTTGGTCCACGTGGCAAAATATTATCTATACAAAAAAAATAATAATAGAAGGATGCGTTCTTTCCCTGCTGTAATAATTTATACCGTGTAACATCGTATCGTATCCGTTTACTTTTTTTTTTTTTTTTTTAATTTCCACCTTTGACACTCGCTATACGGCAGTAGTCGAAGAGCTAGATTTGTTCTAGGTAAATTAGTCTTACAGTTAGTTCGATGCGATATTTTTAAATGCCAGTGATAGGTACTTTTTCTTTACCTGTTCATCATTTATCGAATGTGGCACCGAATCGTCTGCGTATATTTCGAGTTTTGTGTACGCGTTACTTAATAACAATTTTAAATTATTTATTTTTCATCTGGCGCGCACACGTTCACCGGCCCGAATAGATTGGACGTATTTTAATCTCGAAGTGTGGTGATTTTTAATTATTTTACCCAAAGAATGACGATCGCGAGTGGGCGCAAATATGTTTACTAGATTAGGTAACCCTTACGCTTCGACCTGTTTACGTTTAAAACATACGGTCCCTTTCGCTTTCCTTTTGCTAGATTGAACTTCAATTTCGCGCTTCATTTCGCCTTTGAAAGAATCTATCATTTGAAAGGAAGGTGTATGAAATGCTAGTTCTGCTGTGTATACTGCGGCATTGCTAGCTTTCTGTGAAGGGCAAAAATATAATGAATGAAATCTCGCGTAGACAAATTTTATTAGCCTTGTTTTGGTTATTTCCCGATTAGCGAGTAAATCATTTTTATATATATATGTATTTTTTTTTGTGTTACGAATGGTCAATTTTTCGATTCATTTTTTAGCTTGTATTTTTCGATGATTAGAACAACACTATCGAAGCATCTAAATTGCCACATATTCCGCTCTGGAGTATTTTTTAACTATGCCTAGCTTAGAAAATTATTTGAAAAATATCATTTTGAGTGGTGTTAATGATGATTGAAAATTTTTCAGATTTGAAAAGCGAGATTGCTGCTTTTTAGTAATTTTTTAATGCTCAAAATTCATTCATCCTTTTTGTGTGTTCCCATATCTTACCGTAAACTAATTAGTCATTATATTTTGGTCATCTATGCGTTCATAATGATGAGGAACAACCAAAATAACGTTCGGGCTTGAAAAAAAAAAAACCTATAAAATATAACACCGACCACATTAGATACGACAATAGTACTTGAGAATCAAACCTTCGTTCAAACAGACTACATACAATCTTCCTATTATTTTTTCAAGTGGATAAGATGGGTATACAATACACGCGACCACTCTAGTTAAGGGATTCGCGTACCCAGGGGAGGTATATGTGAAAAATACACCCCGGAGAAATGTCACGTTTTGTTTGAATCTCTCCCTTTGTGTAAATTCTTATTCCATCACAAAAGCATAAAACACTTGTAATTAGAAGCTCGTTAATATTTTAACGATAATTAAAGGTCTATTTATTCGCGATTTCGCACCATGCTATTCCTATCATCTTCGAGACAATTTCTAGGCAATTCCATCAGATATATAGAGGTATGTTAGCGAATTGATCTGGTTTTTTTTTTTCAGCCTAAAAATTGTTCTCAGATTTCAGCATGTTGGTCGTTTTTTTGTCAACGAAAAAATCTTTTTTGAAACCAGCAGATCGAATTGAAAGGGCGAATATATGCTACTTTTATTCAAAGAAAGAACATATTCGCTGCCAAATGACAGGTTTATACAAAACAGGGATTATAGAACTTTGTAACATATCAATTACATTAACCTCTATGTTACCGTGTTTCGATTAATTACACTGTGTGTACCTACTTGTAGTATGATCCGTTCTCAAATATAAGGGCTGCTTGTGACATTTTCATCCCTACATGTACCTGACGCCTAAAGCTATCGGATTTTTTTTTTATCAATTATACCCTCCGCGTAGTATTAACGTTTCATCAAAGCTTCGGTGCTGGGTGTTTTTTATACGATGTGATTTTGTGAATTAAATAAGTATACAGGTAATTTACTTAATGGAAGATTTCACGGTCATACGAGTGGTGTTTTTTTCTAGTTTATCTTTTTTTTTTTTTTTTTTCGATTTATGTTGAACGTTTCAGTTGATGAATTTATGTTTGCTGTTTTGATGCAATTCGATTTAGCAAGATAGAAAAGTAAGTTGTGTTCATCGTATTAGAGTCGTGATGCACTGAATTATTTATATACTTACGTTTAATTAAATTTCAGATTATTCGAAAAGAATATTCGCAGCGTTGGAAGAAGAATTCAATCTTAATTTTGGTATAAAATACCTATTCGTTATGGAAGAAGCATAATTTATGAAAGATTTTTTATGTGAGATTACAGAAATCTGATTTCTGTGTTCAAATTAATTGTTTGTGTTTTTTTTTTTTTTTTAAATCTGCAAACGATTAATTGTTTGTGTTTTTTTTTTTTTTTTTTTTTTGTAGATGATGATGGATACTTTGGTCTGGTGCTATCGACGAGTTAGTTCTCAACTACTTGAAAGTGGCGATTTATGATTGTGAAACAATGATGTACTTTGCTTCATGTCGCATCTTTCGATTTTCATACTAATTTATTGGTAAGTATCGAGGAATTGATTTTCGATTGTGTATCGATCATCGTTGATTTAATTATTGTTTTTTTTTTCACAGTCAATATTTAATGGTAGATTATGTTTATGTACATCGATCAACGTGCATCTCATGTTCACATTATCCCTCTGTTCTGTTTCAAGAAATTATAAAGTAACCAACGCAAAATTGATCCCTTCTACTCTTTTCATCTAAAAAAAAAAAAAAATCCTCGTAATTGGGCAATTGAAAGTAAAACTCGACGCAAAGGAAACAAAAGTCCTGTAAATCTCTTACACGTAGACATGTTGAACAATTTCATCACTACCCCTGCCCCAACCCTCCTTTGTGGGTAGCTATATGATATAGTTACTCAAGTACCTAATATTTACACGCGACTAAGGATTTTAATTTGAAAAAATTTTCACACGTCGTCTCTTATCCTTGACAACGAGCTAGTAAACATCTATTTATCTGAGAATACAGTCGGGTCTTTAATTATTACCACCATGGTAGTCCGACAGTACAAAGGACGCGACCACGACCGACCGTGGGTGACCTTCCATCCTTAACTAACCTCAAGAAAAACATTTACACGCCGCAGAAAGACGAACAAACGACGTGGTATCGTGCTTAGGTAAAGTTATGTACCTGACTTGCTACATTGCCATTTGCACAATGTAAACTCGTCTCTCGTAATGAATTTTTGTTTCTATTTAAAGCTCGTATTAAATTTCGGTGCGCGTTGAACTGTGCAAAGAAGAGCCGAAAAACTTTCCCGTTAAGACGTTGAAGATGAAGACTCGAGAAGAAAAAACAGTGTTCGGCTCGAACGAAGGGCGATGTACTGGCTGGTTGAACGATGACGACGATGATGACGCGACGTGTATCAAAGTAATTGCAAATTTAAGTCGACTGTGTAAACCCTTGTATGTGCAGATCTCGACCGACAGTCGAGTAACCGATGAAAAGCAAAAGAGCCGCAAATAAATTGATTACAAGTCAATTTGCGCCGGCCGCGGATGAAAGGGGTGAACTTAACGAGGCTTAAAAAAAAGTTTTTTTTTTTTTTTAAAGTTTCAAAATTAGAAAAAGAAATTGAATTTTAATGAGGCGTGGAATTGTATACACGTAGTATATCGTAGTTTACACCAACGCCACTTCCATCTCCGCGCCACACCGCGCCGATGTCTCGATATTGCTCAGACTTACAAGGGTGAAAATGATGTCGCCAAATGAACCCTTTCGCCAAGGCCGATCAATTGTTGATTTAAATAACGTACTCGCGATCGCCAGCCAGCTTCATTCAGCAGCTTTGTTTGTTGTGCGTAGTACGCCACCTCAGCACGCCGCAAAAATGACATGCGAATGGTCCAAATGTTGAAATAAGCTTATTAAAATGTAAATTATACGAAAAAGACGATACGACGATATTATAGCGGTATTAAATCGTACGCTGCGCTGTACCGTTTGTGGCTATTTAGTTCGCGGAACCGTATCGTTCTATGTTGGGCAACAAGTCGCGTCAAAAGAATCCTTTTTTTTTTTTCACCCTTCCTCTCATCGACAACGTGCGTTCTGCTAATTGAGGATCGATACCTGTCAAGGCCCTGCGCCAAACTGCTCATCCTTGTTGAGATCGTTCGTTGATCTGTTGTCGATTTTTACATATTATTCGTCCAGTGTAACGGTTGTTATCGTTTCCCATTTTTCAGTATACATAACTGAACCGATCACTTGTTTTGGCAGCTTTAAAGGTTCTCTGATTGCAATGCACGTCACGTCATACGAAATTGAAAAATAACACGTTACCAGTCACGAGATTGGTATTATTAAGCTTTTTAAAACTATATGAGAAATAAGAATATTCCCCGATGTTATTAATTGACCGTCCACCAGCGCCCAGACTCAACTTATACGCTTACTCAGCAACAGAACGGAGTTGAAAAAAAAACGATTATCCGAGGATCGCGCGTCCTATCAGTAATAAGACGATCGATAACACGAGCAACGATATATCGTAATTACGTTCAGCTCACGCGATTCTCGTACCATCGATCGATATTTATCGTACCGTATAGTACATAATTGGATACACCTGCTTCGAGAGTTGGTATTGTTCCCGATGTATACCGTGATTGAGGTAGGGCTCGTGATTTTTCGGTGCGAAATAGACCTTTTAGTATGTGGAATCGAATTAAGGATTATTATCTTATTATTATTATTTTTTTTTTTCATATATATTTTATTTTTTATGCGCGCGGAGATTTGATAGACTGGAGTAATTGTTATGTGAAAAAATTTCGACGTTTTCGTAATGTGGGTACGAGTATTGAATTGTGTAGGTTTTTACTGTTACAGTATTATACCCTTTGATAAATCTGCTCTGTGAGCCATATACTATTCAAGAATGCTCGTCTTGATATTTTCAAAAGATACGATATATTTTTGTTTGCTTAGTCGCTGATGTGTTTCTGAACTTTGGCTATTCGCGATTTTAACAAACATGCAGAGATACTATCTTCTTTATAAAGGAAAGAAGCTGCAAAGATGCCAACTTCTACAATTACGAAATTTCCAATTTATTTATTTATTATAATTTTTTAAACCTGATTTTCAGTAATATTGTCATCGAAAACAAGGCGAATACTGTCTATTGACCTGCGGCTGATGAGGTGGAAATATCAGCAAAATCCGTTTCGTGGTCCTAGAAGACTATTTTGATCCATTTCGGACATGCCAACTATTAATTTTTATTTTTTCGAAACGAAAAATCATTTACTCAGCTCGATACCGACCAAAATCGATCAAAATCAGGAAATAGGCTTAGAATAGCGGTGTATTCAATATTCCAGAGTGGGGTTGACCTATCTCGGATCGAAATTCAGTTATACCCGAATTTAGACAATCCATAGTTGTGTAACATATCCGAAAATCAGCCCTCTGGGTTAATTAGGAGGGCGATGTGAGAGTTTTCTCGCTTTTTGATCTTGAAAAAGGGTTGTTTCTCCTTCAGCACCCCTTTAAACTGAGCTAAGAAGTTGAAATTTGGTATATAGACTTAATGGGGGTTACAGATGCACCTTTCGGGAGTTTCAACTTTTCAGCCTTCATAGGCCCAAAAATATAGTTTTTTGGTCGGGGTTTTCTCATTATTTGAGCAGCTAGGACGTTGAAATTTGGTATGCAGATTTAGTACAGGTCCTACATGTGCCATTTGGGGGTTTCTTTATATCTTTGCGCATCGGTCCGGCCCTTCTTATATTTATTATGCGCCTCTTACCGAACTGCATTCATAGTCTATGCATTGGCTGACATTTCATCCACTTAGGTGATAGGTTCCTGCTAAATGCGGGTGTTAGGGCTCATTTTTTTCTGTTTTACCTTACGTTATTGTTTTATCGGGTCAAGTTTGATATCATCTTTCAATTCCATCGATTCTGGTTTATCAACGTTTGATTCGCTGTTATAATCTTCGCCGGTTGTGGAAGTATTTTGACCACTCGAATGTGCTTGTAAATCACTTGCGCTGAATATTGCTTATGGATTTAGATCTTTCTGCTCTATAGGGAAACATCGCCCCGTTCTTTTTCAAATTTAGAGTGTTTGGAGAGGTCTTGACCGATGGGGGGAGAGGGTAGGGATGAAAAGTTGCGAAATGACGTCGAATAAACGTGGCAAAAATTTCCAGTCTCTAATTTGATCGTTACCCACCTCCCTCTTTGGTTTAGAAAGCATTTTTTTCTCTGTTGTTTTAATAATAATTTGTCGTAGTAGACCACGCGAGAACAAAAAAAAAAGTTTTTGCGAATTTTTCATCTTTTCAGAGTTCTAAAATTCCGTTTAAAAATGGGAA
This sequence comes from Ferrisia virgata, assembly GCA_900060175.1. Classification (NCBI taxonomy): domain Eukaryota; kingdom Metazoa; phylum Arthropoda; class Insecta; order Hemiptera; family Pseudococcidae; genus Ferrisia; species Ferrisia virgata. The sequence continues at coordinate 11,646 of FIZR01031142.1, forward strand.
AAAATTGAATATTTCGAATTTTTTGAGATAAAAAAAAAACAAAAAAAATACTTTTATTTTATCAGAAATGATAATATGTTGTATTTTTATTTCATTACCGTAAAAAATTTCAAAATAAATGATTTTTTTTAATTTTTTAACTGGATTTTGAAACCCCTAAAAAACAAAAAAATAATGAGAACTTTTTTTTTAATATAATGTGGTCTACTATGACACGTTAATATCGAAAAAAAAAAAAAAAAAAAAAAAAAAAAAAAAAAATGCTTTTTTGGTTTTTT
>FIZR01031145.1:0-25208 GCA_900060175.1 Ferrisia virgata
CCTTTTTTTTTTTTTTTTTTTTTTTTTTATTTTAAATGAAACTGTGCCTACCTGGAATTGTTTTTTAAAACGTGTTTCAAACACAAAAATACATAAAAATGAGGATAAATTATGGTGTAATACTTCTCTATACACTATCAATCATGTTTTTGAATTCATGATTTTCATGATTTGATTTTGATTTCTCAATTTTCTCAATTTTATTTTTTGTGTTTTTCTCTCACAATTTCCTTTGTTCAAATATAAAATTTTTGGAATTTTTTCGAACTTACTCAATTTTTTTTCGATTATGCGAACAAAGTTTTTTATAAAAAAAAACGGAAAACAAGCTGAAAAAACATTTTAAGCAAATTTTTATTTGAAACACAAACTCAATTTTTTTCATTGTGTTAAAATTATTTGTTTCATAATTTAATTTTTATTTATTATCTTTGTTATTTAGGAGTGAAATGGTACATTTGAAAAATGGAGAAGAAAATAAAACTAAAGATTACTGCGCCGTTTGTTTTGTGAAAGCGCAAAAAACATTTGAAAATTTAATAACAAAATTACCTTCTGAACCATTCACAATTCAACAGAAAACACCTCTTCGAGTTCTACATAGAAGAACAGTTGCTACCAGAGAGAAGACTATTCACAGCTTGAACGTGCAATTGCTGAATATCAACTATCGCAACGGTATCTATAGAATGATTTAAGTGAATAAACTATGAAACCTAGGAAATATAGAATTTTTTACAGATGGATTTTTGATGAAGCTAAATATAAAAACCCAAGCAGGGACTTATGTGAAAGAATTTGTTAATGGAGATTTTGGACGTACGTATCCTAGCATTTCGACGATGTTTGGTGAAGTAGCAGTAGATGTTCTAGCTTTGGACGTTACTGTAAGTATATGAAACAGATGGCAAGTTTATGCATAAGCCAGACATTTGTTCTAGTTCAAATGTAATATTTGATATTTTGATTGAAATATTTTAATTTCAGAATGTCGAAGTTGATTGGCCAACTCCGTTAAATTATGAAAATTCTTAAAGATCATTGAACATTTTAATTTTGAATTATGTTTTTTAATGTCATCTACCGTTATCGTGCTTTGGAGTAAAGTATATTCTTCACATTTGATTGTTGAAGGAACGAGAATGTGATGTGAAGTTGAATATGCTTTTTGAGTGTACGTACTCAATGATAAAATACTAATTAAACGATAACAAACGAAAAAATGTAATTGCAAGAATATTACAATTTAATTCATTCAACTGAGATGAGATCTCGCATCTCAATTAAAATTACACCGCATTTTCATTAACACATTGACCGAATTTCATTAAAATTTTAAAGTAATTTCCCATTACTTTTTTATTTTTACTGCAAAATTTTCATCTTATTGATTTTTCCTCAAAGAAATTTTTCATTTTCCTTGGGTTAAGCGAGATCTCATCTGTTATATCTTTCAAAATGCAAAACGTTTCATTATTTTTCTTAACATCTGAAATTAAAGCATGGAATAAAATGAGTTGCATTGTTTTTTAAACATATCATGAATATAATCGAAATTTTTTTTGATCGGTCTTCGTATAGCTCCGATGGTCGTCTTATTTATTCCAAGGTATGCGACTACATTTCCCTTTCTCCGTTCAAAAATAGCTTACTCGATTTTTTCTGAAACCGTGAAAACCAATATAACTCATGTTATTGGAAAATATAAACTGCACATTTCTCTTAAAGAGAAGAAAAATCTGGTATTCATACCTAATGATTTGGTTTTTTTATGCCGTATGGAAGGTTGATGAGTTTCACGTTTTAATACTTGACTTATATTTTGAAATGGTAAATCAAATAGTAAAGTTAGTACAATGGATAGTAAAAATATGATTGTGTATTCTTCGATGTTGAACTGGAATTCAAAAATATAATAATGTAAAACTTACGTTCATTAGGTAACAACCACTTCACAAGAATTTATTCCAATTACCAATATTTGAGTAGTGAAATATGTAGCTGACTTAGTAGTTCCAACATTGTAGAAGTACACTGGAAATTGTATTAGATATATAGCGTAGGCTATTCTTGTGAATATTCTAAAACCGGACCAGTTGAAAAATTCTCCAATGAAACCTTTACACATTATTGTAGGGAAGAATAGTAATTAAAAAATTACTCCAACTAAACGTACAAAAAAAAAAGATTATTTACTCGTGTATCCGTGAACGTTGATAATAATTCCCCATATAAGTGCTGAACACCAAACTATGGGAGAAAATGCCATATACATGGCAGCCTCCGTAGCATTGTATTTGTAATTTCTATTGGACATCCAATAAGTTCCGAACATTGCTAAGAAGCCACATGTTGAAAAAAAGAAATTACCTATTCGAATTTGAGCCTGAAAAGAATGAAAAATTTTAATAATAACTGTAGGCGCGAATTACATTATACGCGGATATATCCTTACCTTACTGAATTTTACAGGAATTGATGTACGATAATGAAGATAATAACCAAGAAATATACCCATAATATAAGAAGTCGCTCTATGAGTTGGTAATATGTAAGACAAGCTTGCAGTGCTGAATAATTGCGACACTCTGAAAATTGTTTCATTGTTGAAACACAGGGATAATTCAAGACACAATCAGATTAACTTGGAACGTTTATGAATAAAACTGTCTAGATCAGTACCAAGCACTTAACCCACATCTACAGATTGCCTAATTAGAAGGTCTATTAACTTAATTAAAGGTATAAGGTGTAACTCGACGCATCATTCATCTCGCGTTTATCTAGGTACAATTCTATTGTACATATACGTGCATTGTTTATGGGTAGGTAGGTGACAGATGTAGGTAAATACTAAGTATGGGTTAGGCACTTATAATTTCAAACATGAAAAAAGTAAACTTATCAAACAATGAGTAACATGCACTTACGAAACTCCGTAATAAATAATTGGACTTAGATTGTTTTGAAATGTAACGTAATAACGTAAGTAAGTTGAAAAGACTGCTAGAATTGTGGAGATGATCATTCCTATTACTGGTAAACGCCACAATAAATATATGAGGACTGGAGAAAACACATACAATTGCATATCAATTCCAAGTTGATGCGTATGCGTAAGACACTGTAAAAAAAAAAAGTAATAAATAGTATAACTAAGTTATTCATAATGTTTGGAAAATCTAGGTATAATCAGGTATTATGTAAGCGTTAATATCAAACCATTTCTTCGAATCCGTAATAATTATGGACGTAGAGTAAATTTCGCCACCAATATTTTTTGCATAGGTCGGCGTGTCGTGATATGACTACGTTCCAAAAAGGACCGGAATTGGTTATTGGTAATATAAAAGTACAAAATAAAATTATAGCCAATAAATTAGGCGTTAACCTGAAAAGAAAAAAATAAACATGATAACAATACATACCATTTAATACAGGTATTTTTAATACAAACAGAAGTGATTTATGTTCAACTTGAGAAAGTACATAGGTGTAGCTTTTAAAAATAAAAATGAAAATTCCAGTTGGTAAGTAGAGAGTACTCATTGTACTTTTTTTTAGACGCAAATCGACTTTAATTATGGTGATATTTACCTCAAGAAACGATTAAAATAATGTCGAAGCACTCGTCCGTTCTTTCGGTCAAAATTTTTTAAAAAACATTGAGCAGCCAAACAACCGCTTATCAGTATAAAAGAGTCTGTATAAACGATAGCTGAACGAGCTAACATTGAATATGGATAACTGATCACCTATGCACATAAGAAAAAGATGAAAAGTGCATAAGAATTTTGAAAAAAAAAAATCATCATATAGGCCTTTTTGAATTTAACTAACCTCCGTCATTTGCGTTCTGTTAACATAAGGATAAAATAAAAGTTGCATGCATTTATGAGAGAGAAGTAATGCTAATGCATTTAAGGTTCGTATTCCGTGAAGACAAGTAACTTCTTCGGCGGAACCATTCAAGTTGAATAATGATTTTACATTTTTCTTTAACGAAAATGATTCTAAAATTATAGTCCACCATTTATTTCTGACGGTACCTGCACATACATTGAAAAATAATCAAGTTAGTATTAAACAGATGCAGTGTGATGCTAAAACAAAATTTAAAAACTTTCGAAAAATGAAGTTCATACAGTTAAATTTTTTTCGTTACAATAAGTTAATCCATAGAGTGATTTTATCCATGCCTAGTGTCTACCTATGTGAATATCTCATTACTAATATAAACCTTTAAGATTAGATACCTGTTGTTTGTGTTTGATCACACTGATTAACTTTTGTACTGTTGTTGAAATCTTGAAAGGTGGAAAAAATGGCCACACCAATAACAGCCGTAAATGCTAAACTGAAACGAAAAGAAAAGAATACCAATAAGTTTTGTTTTCCTTTTAATTATTAAAAGAAAAAAAAATGAAAATGAAAATTATCAATTAAATAAACGGTAATTTGGTTTACGGTAAGTATTTCAATAACTCACCCAGTAAGAACTGTTCCAAAACTGAAAATTTTCTTTTCATTTTTTGTTTGACACATGAAGTCTTCCAGAGATACATCTTTTTTCAATCCAGATATTTGTAATTTTTTGAGCTGAGATATCACCGCTTCTTTAACATCTTGGTGGGAACAGGTGTGAGGTACGCATAAAGCCCAATACATGCTAGCAAATTTAGGAATCCTATGACCTGGCTGTAAAAAATTGTAACGAATCGAAAAAATTCTGTATAAAGACATCACTTCCCTACCTATAGGTACATACAAAATTGCACACGTCCTTTGTACTTATCGTAATGTACAGTATGTATGTACATGTACAATGTAAGCAAATGCATTATGGATGGACAAAGGTATTATCGTATGGATGCTATAAAGGAGACAATAAATTAGACAGTAGAAATTGATTTTGAACTCGACGAACGAAAAATAATTGCTGAATAATGTTTTAGACTTCGGGATAGATGTATGTTTACGTATAGGTAGGTAGGTTTATAAGCATTTAATATGCGAGTGTGTAGGTATATAAATATTTGTTCTTAAGAATACATATGTATAGGTAGAGTAAAAATGATACATACATCGCTAAGTTTGCTTCTAATGACGTAATGAGAGTGTATTAACCTATCAATTGGTTGCATCGAATATGGTAACTGGAGATCGATTGAAACGAGGCAATATTTTCCAAATATTTCTTCATTGTTTTGTTTATCATTTTCAAAATTTTCTCGAATACTCAAACACTGATCGAAATCGCCTAGTTGATTTACATTTCCTTGCAATAAGCTCGGTGGCAGTTTACCGCTGGAGTCCAACACTGCAAGTATAATATTAAAACATATAAGAAGGAATAAAATACTCGTGTCGTTATGAAATCATTCTTATCGTTATACATTATGTGTTCGTTTAGGATGACAAAAATTAAAGGTTTCCGCAACTGGTAGAAAACACTTTATTCAGATGTAGTTGATAAATACGTACACCCATTTTCTTGACTATAATTCATCTGACGTGAGTGTAACTTACGCAGGTATATGTGTAGGTTCGATAGTTTGGTAAAAGGCTAACAAAAGAAACTGAAATAGGTATCTATGAAATGCTGGTATAGTCAAGGTAATGAATATGATGTAACGATGTTAATATTTGTGGTAACTTCACTATTATCGTAAATACGATAATTAAAATATTATGTAGTCGTTAGGTTTTATTTAATGTGTTTGCTTATTGCGCTGTAGATATACTGGTATAGTTATTAGGGAGGTATATATCGGTACAAGTAGACACATACATGTTACTTAGTGCTCATTTAAATTTGCTAAATGTTTGAAAAAATTTAAATTATCGATAACTGAAGGGAGAGAAGAAAATTTTTTTTGCAAAATGAGTGAAAATAAAAAACTTATGAAACATACCTACTGCTTGAAAAATATCTAATTAAATATCAAATTGCTGATACGAGTATGCAGCCACGTGGTTATCAATCTACCGATTGTATACTTATTTTCTGACGTCGAATTACCGATATATCAATAAAAATGAAATGACTTTGATGCTAGCACCAGCAGTAAGTACCTAGGTATTTTGAGAAAAGGTATCAAGATTAGGATTGAGTTGGTACATACTACACAGCATCAATAAAAAAGAATCGAATAATTTTTTTTGAGAAAATACTAAATTTAAAATGCTAATGTTTGTATAGTAATTTATTATTTTTCGTTAGTAATTTCAGTACATATAATTTTTTTATACAAAAATGTTGTTTGTAATTTCTAGAGCTGAGAATAATATTCCAGAGCATACTTTTTGGTGGTTTACTACATGCAATATATTCAACATAATTACAGGTTTCATAAAATTCCAAATCGATTGAGTCTCTTTCATTTAAGAATATTTTGGTATATTTTAGATATAAATGCATATTTCAGCATACTTTGATCCTTTTTGTAAAATATTTGAAAATATTTCAGCTAAATTTGGAAATTTTTACAGTTTTTAGAAAATATTTTTAAAAAATCCTTAAAACGAGAAAAAATTTCCAAAAAAAAATTAATTAAAAGTATACTAATTTTAGTAGAAAATTTCTTATTTCGTTTTATTCAGAGGTCTACCTAATGGGGGGGGGGGGTGTCTCCCCCTAGCGTTCTGGAGTTGGCAAAATTGGGCGACAGTTGGTAGAAATTGGAAAAAATAAGAAGTAATGGAATTTTGCAATTAGCCACGGTTTCACCAAGGAACCTTTCTGAATTTTTGCCTACAGTGACCGATTTTTAGGGATGGAAAGTTTTACAAATTTTTATTCCAACATTTTCTAATGTTTACGGTAATTTTTCGACTAGTTATACCTAATATTTTGTAAAATTTTCACCCTCGCTTCACTTGGGTTATACCTATATGATTAAATCTTCTAAAATATCCAAGGAATCGAAATCCTGTAACTTCTGCTTCCTCTAACGGAAGTGAATCATACATTTTTGCCTCAATATTCAGATATTGAGAGGAGGCTCGTGAAAAATGGTAGGAGTAAATTCACATCCAATAGAGGGAGCTTTTCGACTTTGGCTTTCGCAGAAATTTCTAAAGAATAAGTTTCAAGCATACCTTTTTGCAGAATGATTCAATCTCAACTTGTGATAAAATGCACTGAAACCACGTTCTTGACCCCTATTGTTAATATTTCAGGAAAAGCTGACATTTTTAATACCAAATAATTCATGTCTCTCTGTACTCCTTGGAGAAAATTTAGACACCCTAAGAAATTTTTGGATGGGTTACTGTAGAGAGGAAACAAATTAAATTTCATCTGCAAGCTGCATTTATTTTTTATCGAAAAAAGCTGAAGTGTGTTCCCTTCTCAGTTTGTACATGTACTTAATTATAGAAAAATCAGAAACACTCAATCAAACTCGTGGCTTCTTTACACACAATCGACTGTCTGAATTAAAATAATTTTGACATGTAACATTAGTAGCTACCGAATACCAGTTCACCTATCACTTTATGAATTTGACATTTTAAAATGTTGATGTTGGTAGAAATACGCAGTAGGTAACATGTCCAGAAATGTTTTTCTTGTTCGTAGTCTTCTATATATCATGTAAATACTTTATTTCGTGGAAAAAGAAATACTAGGTATTTACTTGATACAATGAATTTTGTGTAACTTTGTGTGACATTGTAAGTATAAAACATGGTTCTAACAGTTATTTTACTTTTATTAAAAACCTCCAGCCGTACCTACCTAAATTGCAATTAGATGCTTACTGTTCACTTGTCATCACGCGTTATTTCCTTTTCAACGAAAAACAAGATGTTTTCAAGGTGCTTAAAAAGAAAAATTTGTGTTTTCATAGTTTCCGATATTTTTATCACTGTTTAAGTACTTAGTACCATGGTTTACACAGTTTAGTAAATAAACTTAAACGTATTTATTTTTTCTGTAATTCATCGAATGTAAAATACCTATTAGGAAAGGTAGGCAGGCAAGATATTCTTATACTATTCAAGCAGAAGGCTCGATTATCATATCTATCTTAGCCATGAAATCTTACGTTCAACTCACCCGTATAAAGAGTTGCTCGCACGTCAATGCACAGGGGTTGAAATTCGGTAAGTCTCAGGTACTGGCTCGTTTATTTATTATTATTTTTTAATACAATTACGTATATTTCCAGTCCCTGTTTTAGCTATTCATTTACATCCTGCGATCATTTTTCATAAAAAATCTTTCACTTGGCAAGGATTTTTAGCAAGTACTTTATTTCATCAATTCGACCATGCCCTCTTTTCTTAATGAAGTAGACATGGGTAGCGAATTAGAAATATACTTGCTCTTCGTTCATTACTTTTGCAGTTTAATTCTTAAAAAAAAATTCACTCATTGAGTGCTTTTTTGCACAACTCTGGTCTGCTTTGCTAAAAGAGCGCCTAATCTCGTTTCAATAAATTTTATCAACAGTTACAAAGCAAAGAAAATTTTAACATAGGTAATTCTCGAAATTAATTCTTATTCCTTCATCTCGGTAACTAAGACGAAACAGTGTCTAAACATACCAGTTTTGGACTCACATTCGTACTGCAATTACGAGCACACCAGTCGATAAATCATTCATTAAAAAATTGTAAACCGTTTGCCAGTCAGAGTGTTATTCAACTATTCACAATCAACGTGAAATTTTTATGAATGAAATTTCTACTTACATTACGTTTAGCCTATAATACAAACCTGCTACACCTGCTGCTTTAGTATCAACGAAATGAAAGACAGACAATTAAAACGCAAAAGTGTAATGTGTGATATTGTTTTGAAATAATTTTGCAAATTTTTCAATTGATAGCGTTATAAATTATCTACGATTCAACATAGGAGTTTTAGATGACACCAGGCGTTTTTTGCTTACTCGACCCATTCAAACTGTCACCATAATCGGGATCAGGAAGACGTACGAATGGTCGACTGCATGCTCTAATGCACTTGACATTTAAATTTCTGTACTGTTTCCGCAAATAGTTATTCTTTTAAAAAAATGTCACGTAAGTGAATACGTCGCATTTTTTAAATTTTATTTTAATTATTTATTTTTCATGTTCCACGCGATATTTAAACATCATCATTATGAAAAATCCTTGAAAACACTTTACATAAACGAGTACCTTATGTTCTATATGAATTATAAAAATTTTCTTCTTAATTTAGGAAATCAGTATAGTACATCAAGGAGAAAGGAAGAACTAGAGTAGGATGTAAACATCTTCCGCGATGACTATGAAAAAAATCATGGCGGAAAATTTATAAAATTTATAAATTACACGGACTAATGATATAATTGCGTAGGTAGCTAGATACATCATTGGGTCAAAAGCATTATATTTCTACTCATTTCCGAAAATTACAGAAATAAGTAACTTCCAAAGCAAGTACTCCTTTCAAGGTAGGTAGCTATACATCCACTACTCTAATTCACTTCATTTTTGTTATTCAATATAGAGGTGATGTGAATCGATCATTCAAAACTAAAGTGTAAAAATAATATGCAGCAGACCAATATTTAAACTGATGTCAACACTGAATCAGGAATTTATTCATGAAGCAAATTTTTGTTTATAAAATGACTTGGAGGCCTAGATAATTCAAATATTCTCGTAGGTTTACTTCAAACAGCGGATCATGATTACAAATCTTCAACGGTGGTATTTTTTCCAACTATGATTGTAGCTTCAACAGGTAATCCTTCCGTTGAACCGATTGCAGGGTTATAGCAGGTCCAAATTAAAGGGAGTTGGAAGAAGCTGCAGCCCCGGTCCTGTTCGGGGTCTATTTCGGTATTTTAAATCAATTTTTTTTTAAGTCCAAAGTTTCAGTCTGAGAGGGAAAAAAAAGTGTTGTATATGAAAATATGAAAAAATTTTCACCCTCGCTTCGCTCAAGCTATCGATAATTGACCATTTTTTCCTTTCTCTAGTTTTATTTCATAATTAAGCGTAAATATTATCCAATATCTATGTTTCATCTTTAACATGATTCTAAACTTCGATCAAATCAGTCAGTGTGAAGTTAAAGGTATTTTTGAATAGGAAATTCCACTCAAGACTAAACACTCTCGGGTTTTAAACTTTCCAGAGGATGGGTAAATTTCTTTAACCATTAAAACCCCCCCCCCCCCCCCATTCTCGCCTTTCTTTCACTCGGGCATATACAATCTTACCACTATAACCGTATTTGTTCATGATGAAAAAAAAAACGAATTTGAGTTAGGTTTATCCCCACTTTTCTGAGAAATGTACGTTTTGAAAAATACTCGAATAAATTCATTTTAATGATGTTATGGTGTTTTTAATTCCATGCTTGTACCTACCAAATGAATGAAAATTTATTTTGGTGATTGGGAGGGAGGGGTGGTAAAATAAAACATGGGTCCTCAAAGCTACTATAAGTCCAGGTGTCACATATTTCTGATCAAGGCCTTTAAGCATTTAAGATTTCAAGGAAATAAAGTACCCCATGAAAAAAAAACTGCCAAATTACGACAAGAAAACGTGATAATATTATATTTCAACTGACCCATGCACAATTTCTCAAATCACTACTTCAAAAATGCAAAATTTTGTAGAAAAATTCAAAAATATTGAAAAGAAATTACCCGAAAAAAAAACTAGCGACGATTTTTTATTTTCTAACCTTTTTTCAGGACGTCATACATATATTTTTTCAAGTTTGAAAATTTTATATTTTGAAAACCATCAAAATATTCTTCATATCTATTTTTTTTTAGAAATACGTCCACTTTTCAAAAAGTTTCTTGAAGAGATATCAAGTACTAAATAGTGATCAGTTAGCAGGCTCGGATTAAGAATACGAGGTATACCAGGTGCTGAAAGCAGCTTTGAGGACCATTGTTTTCCTTTCACCTCTTTTCCCCTCCCCAAATCATTTTTCATTCACTTTGTGGGCGCATAATGACATGAAATTCAAAACGTTGGTATAAAAATGAATTTATTCAAATATTTTTCAAGTCAAATTGCGATAAAAACAAGGTTCAAGAATACAACATGAAGTTTTTTTTCTGAAATGAAGGAGAAGGGCTATAAAAACGTCAATTATAATTATGAAATTTTCAACTGAAATGTTTTTTTTCTCCATCTTAAACAATGATAATTGTAGTAGCAAGATTGTGGATGCTTGAGCGAAGCGAGTACGACAATTATTGGGAAAAACATATTTTTAGTGAACAAAGAATGTATATCTATTTTGGAAAAATTTCGTCAATTTCAATTTGTACATCTTCTGGAAAGTTTAGGCTCGCAGGCTGTTGATACTTGAGTGGAATTTTTCATTCAAAAATATCTTCAACTTTGCACTATTGTACTGACTGGTTGACCGAAGTTTAGAGTCATTTTAAAGATAGAAATATTCAGGCTCAAATATGAAATAAAACTCGTGATAGAAGAAAACAAGTGATAAGTACCTGCCCAAGTTGAGCGAGGGCGAAAATTTTGCTAGACTTTCATGCACAGCACTTTTCTTTACTAACCAAAACCTAGACTATTCAAAAGATTAATTTAAAATTAAAAAAAAATATTACATTCGTTTATAAAATTCATTCAATGTTTCATGTATATTTTGAAAATCGAAGTAGAACAAGCTGAAACATTGTCGGAATATTTTTCAAGCATTAAAGTAGGTGCGATTACTTTTTTTTCCAAAATTTTGTCCTCCCTTTATTATCTTTCATGTTTTAGTTCGACAACTTTCAGTAAAAAATTTTTACTGAAAAAAATTAAAGGTATTCAACAGTAACAAAAGATTAGGTACTATCCCTAATCATCAATTTCTTCCTACACTATTAGCCCTACTTCTATTGCTATCGGGTCTTTGATAAAATTGAATTGGGGCGACAAGTGAATTGATGGTCAGCGGTCCTAAATCAAGTGGTCTGACCTTGGAAAATACCAATAGTACGTATTGGTATTCCTATCTAAAGAATAAAATAAAAAGACGTAGCTAAGTAAGTAGGCATAAATATATGTATATATATGTTGTGTACTGAAATAGTTTATCGATAGGTTTAACTTAAAGTTTAATTGAAAATGATAATTGTTTTTATATTTCGGCGATGATCAAAAAAGTCAACACAATAAACCGGACAATCCCTTTTTTCATCAATATAAATGAAGTAAACACTTATCCACAAATCTAGAATTTATTCCTCGGCGAGATATTGAATTAATTTACTTTTAATAACATTTCGATGGTTTATCAAATTATTGGAATATACCTATACTTATTCGAATATAGATACTTTCTTTACAAACTATTATAATAACGATGCTTCGGTATCATACGCTGTACGAAATACGAATAGAAGGCGGATGATAGTACCTACTTACTTACGGTGATAACGTTGAAGGTCATTAGTCAGTTTTAATGTCGCTGACTTACTTTCTCTATTTTAGCAAAGTTTGTTGTAAAATAAATCTACCCGAGCAAATAGATGATATGTTTCAAGGACGTTTGCATATGTATCTCACAGTCAGTCATAGGAAATGAGGATTTTATTCGTTGAATTCAAAACGCGCGCGTGAGTACATAAAGGTTTGTGTTCGTTACGGTCGCAGCAAATAACGTCATAGTAAAAAAAAAACTTCTTTTATTATATTAAGTTACTTGTCTCTATTCAAACACTGTATAATTAACATCTTCATCGCATGAAAAATTCGAAAGGAATGTTTAAATGCCTTATTAGTGAATTGTTATTATAAAAAAAATAAATATCTTTCAGTAACCAACTCGCATTCGCTTGATTTGGTAGGTACTAGGTAGAAGATCCTCCGCTCAAAGAATACAGTAAATAGGTAGGTAGGTAATTTATCGAACTGACCTTAAACGTTAAATTTTGGTTATTCCAGATGTGATTTCATCTAGTTTATAAGCTTTAGACCAGAGGTCGGTATATGGTATGCTTATGCTACATATTTCACTATCACACTACCTATATTAGATATGTATGGGAAACTTGGGCAAACTCTCCTCTTCTGCCCGACTCGACACAGATATCCACGTAAAAAAGGGAACGTAGGAACGTACGTATGTATTCGCATGTACAAATTCATAGATATACGAGCACATGCATAGCATTTACATACCTATCAAGTACGTACATAGGTATTCGTCGTGAAAAAAGCGCAACGTATATTATAAATATTTCTCCAGCCAACTACCCATCTACTTTTTTCGTACCAACAGACATGCCTCTTGACCTTGGTACGTATTCATGATTTAGGTATGAGATTGGGTAATCGACGATACGATTCATTAAGCTGTTAAGCAGGTTTATATGCCGATGCTATTACTACTTGTAAAGTGGTCAGCTAATTAAAAAAAGTCAAATGAATATAAACGTTATTTTTTAACGGATTGTACTTTTATTTATAACTCGTTATTTATGAGATTTATTTTTCGGTATCGATGAATTACTTCACCTTGAAAATCAAAAAGATGTACGTATAGGCCTATCATAAAACAATTTTCACAATTGAATATTACAAATACGCTTATTAGAACTTTTTTCTCTAGAAGAATCTTGTGCCAAATTTTTTTTTTTTTTTGTGTACCTCGGTTCAACTTCTTCGCTTAGATATACAAACGATTAGGTAACCGATGAAAAAACAACGCAATATTTTTAGAGTATAAGTGGTCTTCTTAAGTACATGGTCAAGGTTTTGAGAAAGAAACCTCATTAGTGGTGCATCCACCTATAATCGTCACAATTAATTGGTATTCAGAAGAATCCGAGACGTTAACAGGGTACTTGTATTTTTTATAATTGTTTTCCAATTCTACGAGAGTAAAAACAGAAAGCCTACTTTCTTTTTTTCGAATAATTTTATGGGATGCTAGCTAATTTTTGTTCATGTCACATTATTTATGATTCATAATGATTACCGAGTATTAAGCCGCCAAACATTTGAAAGGACTTTTTCCTTTCACCCTTCACCCTCTATTTAATACTGTTATCTTATTGTTGATTTGATTTGATCGTTGTTAAGTTCAATGAAAAAATTCAAGCTTGAATTCTAATCAATTTTTAAAGATTCCACTTGTATAAAATGAAAAATAAAGCATGAATTGAAAACAAATTTATTTGAAAATCAAAAAATTCTCTTCAACAGTTGGAATTTTGGTTACCTAAGTATAACTTTTTCAGATTATGCACTTTCAATAGACAAATTTTGAAGTTAGGTTTAAAATGGACTGCTTGGAATATTATTTTAGGCCTACTCTACGTTTTTTACTAATCGAATTTGAAATTTGGAACATTTCACAATAGTGATGCTTGCATGTGGTCACATAGCTCTTTAGTGGGTCACATCTACATTGTAAAATACGTAATAAAAACTTGATTTTCATCAGTTTTTTGAAAAATTTGAAATTAAAAAAATTAAAAATAAAAATACACTTTGACGACTAAACTTTTGGGCATAATCTTCGGCGATGGTGATTTTTTGATAAAAAAATTCTGAGGCGAAATTTCGACCTGACGCCTTAGAACATTGTTTTACCCCGACTTCGATACCCGAGTTAGGGCGTTCTTAGGTTCACTCCATAGTCGCAATGGATAAAGTATCAAAAGGTGCGACAATGGAGTGAACCTAAGTTCACCTCCCGAGTTACTCTGTGTTAGATATTACAGATGCATGTACAGGAAAAATAATTATTAAAAAGTCAAAATTTGAAAACAATATTGGCAGCTGAAAGTTTGGATGAAGGATTTCTTAGTGTGTTTTTTATGAACTATCCGAGTTTCGTAAGATTTGGAGTCTGACAGCAAATATGCCCTAGGGTGGCTGAATTTTGAACTTTTTGAAAATCTGCAAACAGCGAAGCGAGGTCACAGTATTTTCGAAATGACCTCAAAAGAATGTGGTAAAATTTTCAGCCTTCAAACTTAATTTTTTAAACTTGGCAAAACTTACTCAAAGTTCATTTTCTCTAAAAATGGAATTATTATACGTAGGTATTTAAACCCAAAATCATCATTAACGACAAATTTTCATCATTACCTCTCTTTTCAGAAGGTTTTAAAGAACATCATTCTTTGTGTTTTTTCCACGATTTTCGGAAAAAGTATGACGAAAAATTTTTTTGAGAGACGCCACACGTAAAATGAATGTAGGACATCAATTTTAGATGATTCAGTAGAATATTTCGATTTCATTCCCCATAGACGATTTTTCAGGGATGCTTAGAGAATGGGGGTTTCGGGGTTTTTCAAGAATATTTTCAGATCATTGAATTTTTGACATGGGTTTGTCTCAGAGCTGGTGGGTAGTTTTCGAAAACGTTATGTTTTTGTTGTAACGTTTTTGCAGTTTTGCCAATCACAATAATATTTGCGTGAAATTTCTCTAATAATTCTGAAGAATAGAATTTTATTTTTAAAAATATAACATTTCAGTGTTGAAAATGGGAATTTGGCGTTAAAACTCAGGGTTGGGAATACTGCTTCAAATTTGAATGATTTTTGGACCTTTATGTTAAATTGTTGATATGGATCCTACGTCAAATTCAAAAAATTGTAAATTGAAAAAGTTAAAATAAAAATAATAATAAAAAAATGAAATAACAAAAAAGAATAAAAATTAAAAATTAAAAAAAAATTGAGAAGAGTACTTCAAAGTTTCTGATTTGAAGTTTTTGACCCAAAGCTCGCGATGAAAGTTAATTATGAATTGTTTTTGCACTTCATGTTAAAATGTTGCCATGGATATGTTGTACATCCATGATCTAGAATTTTTCTCTGAAAGGGAAAATGCCTGAATTTCTTCAGTAAAATAAACCAAGTGCATTTATCTTTGTTCATTTAAGATCTGTTATCCCCACTTTTGTCTTTTTCAGAAGCTCTCAGTTGATGTTCCAGTGCACAAAAATACAGTATAAATGGTTCAAAAAAAGGGAAAAACAAGGTGAAACCTGTCCCTTGTGATGAAATGTTTTTCGAAAAATCATTTTCAGTTTTTTACCAAATTATTTTAGAAACGTAAAAAAGGCCTTCTTTAAGTGACCCTAAAAAATCATTTGTATAGGATAAGATTGAAATATTGCGCTTAATCATCTAAAATGATGTTTTACATCCATTTGAGGAGGGAATTTCTCAAAAAAAATTTTCCTTCATCATATTTTTTTAGAAAATCATTAAAAAACGCCGTGAACATTACTAAAAAAAACCTTTGAAAAGAGAGGTAATGATGAAAATTTGTCGCTAATGATCATTTTGGGTTTAAATATAATATAAAATAATTTAATTTTTGGGAGAAATACAAAAAAGATTATTTATTCGATTTTCGAACTTTAACTGAGTTTTTGCAAGTTTAAAAGATTGAAATTGAAGGCTAAAATGTTTGTCACATCCTTTTGAAGTTGTTTTACAACTAGTGTAACTCCGCCGTGAGCAGATTTCCAAAAAAAAGCAAAATTCTGCCCGCCCTAATGAGCACATTTCCCTTATCAGCCTTTGACGCAGATTTTATTAAATGCAAACTAGAGTATCTATATAGCTAATTAGCTAAATAGCCTCCTCACTGGTGGCATCCATTGTGGTACTCTAAGGCCCAGGCACTACACGAATCGTTCAGAGCACTACCTATATGAAATTTGCCTTATGTATTGTTCAACACTACGTGAAATAATCGTCGATTATCGTGATCGTACTCGCATTCATATTTTTAAAGTTGAAACTCATCACTTCAATTAGTCAAATATAAATTTTTCAAACCACTGTTCAGAAAAAATTTCGGGTACCACATTGGAAGACATCAAGTGGCCGCCTCTGAGCTACCCTCATGCGCCATACCTCTCATTTCTCTGACAGGTCATTTTTAATTTTCAAGTGATAAATAAGTGCCTATATTTTTATTTGATTTTTAAAAAATTAAAAAAAAATACATTATTCTATTTTCTTGTCAAAAATACTTAATGCCTTTAAATTCACGCTAATGGACTCATTAACATAATCATATACTGTACAAAGTCTTTGTTTATCGTTCTTTTAAACTAGGCGATACTGTGGAAATGGTTCTGCGGTGGTTTTTGAAGTATAAGTACGTACATAAAAATTTAGGTAAATACGTAAGCGAGCATTTACCAGAATATTGAGGTGTCTAACCTACACGATGCCGGTATTACTGATCACTATGATGACAACAAGGAACCTATAAACTAACGCAGCAATATCGAAACAAAAAAGCTGATTCACGAAATATGTCGTCATACAATATAAGTTATGAGGAAATTATTTTCAAGAATATTTTGACATAGCCTAACTTTTTCTCATCATCTATTAAAACTTTTCCCTTTCTTTTCTTTAAAAATATCCGTTGTGGCTTGAGAACTAGTTAATTAACCGCATTATAAAAGCAAATAAGCTGTACACTACGTAACAATACTTACGAAGATGCACCATAAATTACTATCGAAAGACTTTGAGTACAGGATCGAGTAGCTTGTACTTGCACTGAGACAACAGTCGACCTATTATTTTCGATTTTAAATTAGGTAATTTTGATTTTTTAAATAAACCGTGATTTTTTTTACGAATAAAAAATTATAAAACCCCCGCGTCCGGAATATTCAGTCAAAATACACGATAATTAAAATTGCTAAACTTTCTCATCATTAACTGCTTTGCTAATTATGAAGCTCATATGCACATCTAGGTATCTACCTTTGTATTCTTTCATCCAACATCAAGATTACATTGCACAAGCGGAACGAAAACAATTGATTCGATTACCGAGAGTACATATAAAAATGATTACCTATACCTGAAATATTTGCTAAACAAATGTAGGAGTAAAGTAAGGTAGTAAGTATCTAACTTACTTACATGCAATGTGTATAATCAAATTAACCTATTATAAATGATTCGGTTTTTTAAAATAAAAATTCAACCATAACTACCATGAAATAGCAAAAAATACTAGGATGCATAACTGTTACGCACCATTCCTCTCCCCTCTTTTTTTTTCTGTATGAAATGATGCAATACATAAAAAGGACAAAGTTACCAAACATTGATTACTAACGAACGCTCGTTTTTGTAGGCGAGGAGGAGAAATTTGCGCATATCGTATTTATACGATAATCAAACGGATTCCGTTGAAGGTATTTATCGCTTAATCGCTTAATGCGCATTACTCACTTTTTCCTTTCTCTCTCTCTCTTACCTATTGTTTTATGTTTATTTGGTTAGACATTAAAAGATAATCAGCAGTGTCATAACAACTACCTAATTTTTTTCTTACACTATACGGCGTACATGTTATTATTTTCAATAATTTCGAAACATTTTCCAAGCTTCGCTCGTGAGGACGGACGCTTTTCAGCTACTATTCTTATGACGATGACCTAGGTATCTATTTCGTTTGGGTATTATCATTTCAGAAATAAGAAAAAAAAAATCAATGGATGGGAACATGTGCTGGGTTAGGTACCTCTACTTATGCTTAATTCGTCTTTCAATTGTTATTGACGCGAATGAAAAATGAATTGAGAAATAAAGCATTGGGAAAACATTTAGAAACTGATTGTATGATTTAAACCTATCCATTTCTCTTTCATTTGATGAGTTTCATAGCTACAGTGGATAAACGTCGAGTAATAAGTATATTCTTCGCTTGAATTTTAATGATTCCTTCTACGATTGATAAGCTACTCATCAGGTTCATGGATAGGTAGAACAAGATAGCTGGTAAGTAATCTAGGTATTACTTGATCACTGTATTCTGGCTGGATTGCTTTGAATGAATTTTTGTCATCTAGCACGGAGATATGGACAAAAAAATTTGAGTTTTAGGCCTTTGAGATTGGGTTGAAGAATAAAGAAGTGAAATAAAAATTTTCCAAGTTTTATGCGCATAAAAATTTTTACATGTTTTGAAAATTCTAAACATCGTTATGTCCAAACACAACGATGTCAACTTTCATAACCAATTTAACAATATTAAATCCGCTTACTCTTCCTTCATTCCACGCGTAGGTACCTATTTGTACAATTCTACATATATGTTGGGCATAACGCTGTCAGATTTTGGTATTTTTTAAAAGTTGTTTGAAAGAGAAGGCGAGGAAAAAATTGTTTACAATTTCGTATAGTAGATTCTTTTTATTTTTATTATTAGTCCAGTCATTTTAGCATATTTTTGTGCTGAATCAGGAACGTCGCTGGAGGGAGGGGGTACACTTCCTTTAGTCGCTGAGCTTGCAAGTTGTGAAAATTTGACAAAAAGTTGACGAAAAAAAAATGGAAAAATTGTGCCAACTACCCTGGCTTACCAACATCAATTTAAAACTCCTAAAAACATAATTTTAATGCCAAAAAAATAATTTTTTCAAAATTTCGCCTTCACTTCGCTCGAGCACATATACCTACCATTTAATTAATTTTTGTCCAACTTGGTGAAGACTTCTAAAAATGCAATTTTAGTACTAAAAAAATTCAATTTTGTCAAAATTTCGCCCTCACTTCACTTGGGCATGAAAATGTTTATTACTTATTTGAATTTTGTGAGCTTGCGCCCCCAAAACAGAGCTTTTTACACCATAGAAACCATGTATTTCACTTTAAAAAAAAAATTGGAAAAGTTCATAAAAGTTATAGATTTTAGTTGATAAATGTTTAATTTTCACTCCCCCTCCCCCTGAATTGCGTAACTCGCATAATACCCCTTTACAGTGGTGAAAATCCCATCCC
The DNA here is from genome assembly GCA_900060175.1 of Ferrisia virgata. NCBI lineage: Eukaryota > Metazoa > Arthropoda > Insecta > Hemiptera > Pseudococcidae > Ferrisia > Ferrisia virgata. Next base: position 19,749 of record FIZR01031145.1, read on the forward strand.
GAAAACCGTTTTATCGATTGTGTTGCCACAATTAAAGATTAAAGAAGAAGAAAGTTTATACAAATAATTTTCTTGATACCTTAAATTTCCTATAACACGCTTCTTCCTAATTTTTTCGAAAATTGTATTTTTGGGCTCATTGAAAGGGAGGGCTGATGGAAGGAAATAATATTGAAATCTACACAAGCAAAATTTAATTTTCTGTATTTCTAAATAGCGTAGAAAAATATGAATCTTTTCTTTGGGGGATATTTTACAATACATACAACTACAAGTAACTCACAAGTCATAAAATTTTGAACGATTTTCCTTCACTTTACTCGAATTACAAAATATTGAATTTTACCTCCATACATTTCAATATTGGCAGAAAGAGAAAAGTCGATAGGAAAGCAGAAATCCATCAAGTAAACGTAGGTATTCTATCCTAACTCGAAACTCTCAAATCACGATCAATCTATCACTATACCTGCGCATGCGCAAAGGATTATGTATGCATCGTATTTTTGAAAATTAGGTAACTTTTTCTACTAAAATTCAAATTTAAAATTTACGTAAGATATTGCAAACAAAAAATTACGATCCACATAGGCAGATGATACGTCTGCATAGATTTTGATAAAGTAAATCACTTCACTCACTTTTCAGCGCCCATAATTCTAGATGATCAGCATTCTTTAAAACAAATCGGCTGTGTTTAGCACACAATTCATTAGAGCTGTTGACTGGAACCGATTCTTTGAATGATGGGATTGCTGCTAAAAACTGATTCAAATGTAATTTCGGTGATAAAGTATGTTCTCTCCAGTATAATTGTTTTCCAATTTTCGATTCATTGTGCCGTATTAGATTGGATCGGTCATCAAAATGAATGTCTGTAAAATATTGTAAACAAAATTTAAGTTCGAGATTTTCATAGATGATTGCTGCAGTCAAAAATGCTTGACCATTTCAGAAAATGATAAAAAAAAAACTTAAACTGTTTGCAATATTAATCGTAGATTAGGCAGAATCGTTGAAAGTATCATGTTGTGTCGTTAAACACCAAAATATTTACATATTCATCTAAAATTTGTAAATCGCGACCAGTGTCACCATTGACATATTTTCATGCAGCTTAACCAGACAGCAAAAAAGTGAGAAAAAGTACAATGTGAAATGGAGCTTGCCAAAGTCTTCTGAAAATCTCGAATCCTTCAAAGATTCGGTTTCATTTGAGTAGAAGCTGATTTCATTTTTTGATAAGTACACTTCTCTCCCTTCCCCCTCAGTAAGCACTATCAAAAGGACAATATTTCTTTTTTAAAATAGATCATAAATTAAAAAAAAAAAAATAAGCGTAAGTATTTTAGCAAAAATTTTGGCATTTGTCCCTTTTAGAGAAAAATTCTAGATCATGGATATGTAACATTGAAAACATTATGGTGATAGTTTTTAGTTTTGTTTAAAAGAGTAATGAATGACTTTTGCACTTCATGTTATAATGTCTAAGTTGAATAAATGTGAAAAGAAATTGGAGTGTGGATGGTGTAAATTTTTGATGAAATGTCATTTCACCACCTACATACTAATTTCTTATCACATTTATTCAATTTCAATATTATAACATTTAGTGCAGAAATCATTCATTTTTTTATTATTTTTTTTATTTTTTTAAATTAGACATATCCATGTCAACATTTTAACATTAAGTGCAAAACCCATCAATTTTTTCCACATTTTTTTATTCTTTTAATTGGATGTCCTTGTCAACATTTCAACATCTAGTGCAAAAGTCTTTTATTTTTTTAAATTTTTAATAATTTTTTGAATGACATTTCAACATTAAGTGCAAAATCAAAATCAAAAAAGTTACATCAAAAAATTCACACTTTCAAAAAATGATCCCCAGACCTAAGACATATTCATGTCAATAATTTTGAGGAAAATGGAACGTTTATATTGTGCAAGAATGAAGAAATAGAAATGTTATTAAATAGGCCTATGATTAATAAATTTAGGCGATTAGCCAATTTTTGCTGCGATCATTGACAGAAATATCCGATCGACTTGAATAAAAATCAGATAGATACCTAGATAAAAACTAGGGTACAATCTTGAAAAGTAGTTCACTATACGACATATGAAAAAGGCGTATTTTCTTACCTTTGCTTCTGAGGGCTTCGTAGTACAACGGTGTTGGAATGGTAATGTTTATTTCTGAATTTGCGACAACGGTCGATCGAAGTACCACCCAACAAAATAAAATAACGGAATGATAATAATGACGCATATTTCCGATTTTAATTTTATACTCGTGTATTTTATAATTAAAGATGTCACTTTATCACTCTTATCACGTTTTTAATGCACATTTCTGATTTAAATTCATAGGACGCGTTAAGATATTAACAATTAAACGTACACGAAATGGTCGTAGTTTTAGCATTTCAGTGTCACTAAAAAATAACTGCATATGTGCATAAAAATAAAACTACGAAAAAGTATCGCATTTGATGTAAGAATAAAAATCGCGAAATAATCGCAATAAATGTATTCGCACGTAAGACACCCTACGGATTAATTATTTTCCAACCGGCAACATTCTACGAAAAGAAAGGGTTAATGAGTGGTATTCCAGTTGCTGATAACATTGTCGCATTCACCCACGAAATCTGTAATGAATGAATTTACGTCGATATTACATGGTTTGTGGACGGTGCACGTTTCAAACCAGTTTTAGCATAGTGACTAGGCCACGGTCAACGACAGGTTTAAAAAAAAAAAAAAAAAAAAAAAAAAAAATAATAATAATAATACGCTTTCGTAATGATTATGGCACGAGAGCTGTTATAGCGTTGATTCGTAATGTCTGAAATGTTAAGACAGTGTTACGTGACACCACTCCATTTTATGTCCTTTAAATGCATAATTCAATGTCTCGTTAACATACTGTATGCGCGTACTCAAAGGTAGGTATTGTTGTACATCTTTTATTCGAAACGAACAAGTTTATCAATTCACACACCCGCTATAATGAAGCGACATCGCATACCCATTAGCATATTTTTTTACTCTTCTTTCCTTACAAATACATATTTGATATTCAGTTAATTAATAAACTTTTGTAATTCAATTAACCAAATTGATCCAATTTTTTGGAGGGGAGGAAAAGTTGTCATCTTGTTGGGAAAGAAAAATCAATTTATGGGATCAAGAACGCAGGTGACTTTCATTGTACGAAATACCTACCTACTTGTACCTACAATGTAGGTATATATTGTACGTGTACTTCTACAGTATTTTCAGAAATAGGTTCAAGTCATTAAATCCAGATGGGTAACTGCAGTTAAAAATAAGGTTAATCTTAATGAGATGATATTCATACGTATGTATGTGTAATTAGCCTTCGATGATTTTTGGAATTTCATTGTGGCATTTGCTATGAAATTTCGCAATCTTTTTTTTCCTTCAAGTTTTGTAAACATTTTGTTAAAGCAGCTAGGGTAAACATTACTCTTCTTCGATATCGTACGTGTGTGTACCTCATGTAGCCTATAGTATGTGTACGAAAGGTGGAAGATACCCCGAGGGGGGATTTTTTGTACACATTTTTATTAACTGAATAAACTTGTCCCACTTGAAGAGTCCAGATAAGGGAATCGCGGGGGAGAGAGGAGGGCAGAGGATAAACATTAGTTCGTACCATTTACTTACGATAAAATATTATGCAACAGGACTGTCTTGTCTGATGAATCATCCTATTTTAATGCCTTCTTTGTGCGTAGTTCCTTCGCAACGTGGTAAATCACACTTCAAAAATCAAAAGGAATTAATAAAACAAAAACTAGCGCGTTTTCACGTTTATTTTGTTTTATTCGTATGAGGTAAACTACCTGTGTAAATGTATTGTTTAGGCTAAATGATGTTTTTCAACATTAAGTGCTTACCTCACCCAAATATTCAAATATTGGTTATAATAACGAAAATCAACTCGTGATTTGAAAATGTAAAAAATGTTCATTCTTTTCATTCTTCTTTCATTTTCTTTTGTATGTACTTAATGAAGCCTTGATTTTGAATTTAAATAGATATTATTTACACAATACCAATCCTTAGCGCTAATGTGTTGTTTGTAAATAGCGTATACATTTTGAAGATCTTAAAGGTCGATGCGTACCTCTTTGTTTTATTAAGTACGTTTGGAGCAGATTCAGGTTTGACAACTTAAAATATTTTGTCGATAGGTTTTTCGAATATTTTTTGCTACGAGTAAAACTAGAAAAGACTGAAAAGGAGAATTCGTGTCGCTAGAAGCGCTTAAAAGAAATCTCCAGTTTCAGAAATTGCACTGTACCTGATTTTCCTAATGATTTTTGAAATGCTTTCCACTTTTAAAAGATTTATGAAGGAGTAGCCGAAAAATAATTAAAAATGAGATCGCTTTTTACGGTGAAATAGCTAGATATTAAAACGGATTCGTCAGTGTGTTGAATGAATGTTAATCATATTCCAACAATTGCAGGCTAAATACTGTAGATAGAGTTGCATACCTTCGATGTACTTAGGAAGTATGCAATTTATGTAAAGTAATCATTAATGAAACGTTGAAGGAAAATTGAACGAACTTCAGTAATGTAAATTTTCAATAAGTATTTAAGCTAAGCAGCTGACCCAGAGAAATACTGGTTTCGAGATTAGACAAAATTTCAGATATTTTTACAATATTAAAAATAAATACAAAAAAAAAGAAAACCCTACAAAAAACAACTTTTTTGAGGCTTGTGAGAGGGAGCAATAAGGCTGTAAAGTCAAAACTCCAAAAGGCACGTCTAGAACTTATACTAAGTCTGCTTACCAAATTTCAACTTCTGAGCTCAATTTGGAGTAGAGTTATGCGAGGAATAAACTTGAAAAAATAGGAGAAACTGACGAAAAAACTACATTTTTAAGACTGTGAGTAGGTATAATAGGGCTGAAAAATCGAGTCCCCCAAAAGGCACATTTAAGGTCTCCACTAAATGTACATACCAAATTTCAACTACCTAGTTTAATCTGGAGGGGGGATAGGGGGGAACAGCTCTTTTCTAGGTCAAAAAGGGGGAAAACTTCCATATTTTCGATCTTGATGGAGCCAGAAAGCTGATTTTTGGCTACGTGGTACAACTTTAAATTTTCTATCGAGTGGCTTAAAAAGAAACAATTTTTGCTGTTTTGCTCCTCAGCACCTCTTCCCTCAAATTTGGGCATAACTGAATTTTGATTTAAGGTTATTCCCATTCATATATATTTAATCCACCGTCATACTGAGCCGATTGCTTGAATTGAAGTGATTTTGGTCAATATCGAGTAAAGCTAGTAAATAATTTTAGTCTTTGGGCGAAAAAAATAAAAAATAATAAAATAATGTCCACGAATGGTGGTAATAGTCTTTTAGAACCGAAAATGGATTTTGTCGATACCCCCCCCCCCCCCCCCCCC
>FIZR01031146.1:0-74790 GCA_900060175.1 Ferrisia virgata
CTCATGTAAGAGCAGTTTTAGATGGAAATATTGATGTTGATTGTTGTTTTATTCGTGTTTTTCTTAGAGATCAAGTTTCGAGCTGATTTCATAATAGTTGATGAGCATTATTGAGCATTATTGAAATTTCAATCAGGGATCAGGAACGTTTAAGAGTGTTGAGAGAATGAAAGAAGGTTACTTGAATTTCTGATAAAAGATAAGAAATAAGTACAGATTTGACACGAAAATGTGAAGATTAAAAATGAGGTAAAATTTTAGAAATTATTAGGCGACACAAAAAGATTCTATTATGTACCTGACCTTAGCCTTGTAGAATAATCTTGGAAAAATATAAGAAAATGTAGCTAAACGGATACAAGTTTGATACAAAAATTTAGAATTTTTGAAACATGTTGAAATGAAAAATTGAGGGGAAAAGATTGATATTTTGCTTTAAAATGGTTAAAAATTGAATTTAAAAATTCAGGGAATTTTGCAATTTTTTAAAGTGCTAAGAAATTGGGGTCGGCGCACAAAAAAAACAGGGTGGCGCAGAAGATACATAATATATCTACTCACAGCTTACTTTCAACACATTTCCAGCAAAATCTAAATTATCTCTCCAACTTACAATACCTATGAATATTGTAATTTTCTCTATACATAGGCATTTTTCCTTACTCTGATCTAGATGGGATGAGTCGAATTTTTTTACCTTTGAATTTTGTTTAGAAATACCATCTGGAAGTACTCTTTAGAATTTGAATATAAGTGAGTCAGTGTTCACAGACACTAGCTCAAATTATTTTCGCACCACTCGGGGGACTGAAATCCTTATTTTGCGTATCAACAGGATTCTTCCATAAAACACATTTCATCGGTACAAGTAAGTACCTTACACATACAGTGCCGAATTTTCACAAGGTATTCTTGTCATGAAACCTCAACGTGGCGAATAATCCATCAAAAAATTCAACCTTCCACTTTTCATTGCTCAAGCATATGTGGCACTTCTACTTACATTCTCGTTCAATCAATCACTTCATCTTTATATAGTCTGTACGAATGTAAGTGAATCGACACTTTGGCTAAACATTGGCGAAATGACGTAATGCTAAAATTTTCAACAGGTAATTCAATGCAACCTTATCAAACCCATCATGCCTGTACAATGAAACCTGATTCGTAAAACGAAGTAGAAGCATTTTAAATTTCAGCGCTGCCACGTCAAATTCAACTGCGAATGGTGATGGCGCATGGTGGCGCGGCGGCAAAATAATGGCCAATTCTTTCACTTTACGAGTGCAAAAATGAAATCTGCCGGAGCGGTTGAGCGCAGATTATCTTAATTATAATTGTATTTTGTCAGCTGATATGCTGCTTGCCTTCTAGCGAGCATTGTAAGCTATTCAGTTGACTTCAGTATGCTCGCACCAGATCTACTCGAATTTCTAATCGATCTACGATCATAACAATAATAAAATGACTAAGCACTAGAAATCAAATATAGGTAGGTTCGTAGATATATGTATAATGTGTGATGGTGAAGTAGACCTACTCAATTCGCATTACACCTCCAGTAAGTTATTAACACCATCCGCTATAAAAATATTTTTATCAATATAACCATCCTGTATTAACTGGAACGCATACCTACATCTGTATGTATAAATTATTATACGTATCACAGTCGAGAATATTTTTATTAGAATAAAAAAAAAGACATTATTTTCACTTTTTTTTTCCGAATTCAATTCAGCATACACACACGTAATATCGTTATTTTACGTAGTTGGCGAGGATATACTCGACTCGTATAGGTAAAACGAACGAAATAACGACACTTTTTCTAACAGTTTTTTTTCTTTTTTTTTTTCATCTATAATAATTTATCGAAAATTAGATGGGCGTACGTTTTTTTTTCAGTCTAGTTCAACGAGACAGTGAGACACCTAAATATCGAAGAGAATAAATCATACCTTATTATCATTTGAAATATCGTAAAAAACGTTTAGAACGAAAACATGGTGCTGAAAAAGCATCGTATATTGCAACCACATACCGTATACGACGCAAACACGACATCATTAAACGGTAAAATTATTTGTAAATTTGTTGCCGAAAAATAAATTTCGCCGAAAAAGTAAATTTCAAGTCGGAATGACATTTACATTAGCATAACAAATAGCTAGGTATACACGTTTTTGTACATCTGTTGAACCCTTTAAAGATTCAACGTTTAATTTCCATTTCTGTCCGTATCGTGACAGCTTTTTTTTTGTTTTGTTTTGTTTTTCGTCGCTTTCATAAACAATACGTATACAAAGAAAATGTCATATTTAAGATTTTTCTAAACGAGTGATTTTTGATTTAAAAGTCATTCGCCTTCGGGTACCTGCTCGCACATTAGGCTCAGTGTATTGTACTCGGAGCTGAAATTGTACATGTACACGACAACAACGTTGAAAACCTGTAATTTCGGGTTTCACGCTTTACTTATCACCACCATATGGTTGTTCTAACATAATATACAGGCATTTTTCTTTCGATTTAACGAAACTTTCGTTTTCTTCTATTTTAATATTTATTTCACTCGTGTATTATATAGGTATGACTTCGAATAACGCCTTAAATGCTCCGTCAAACATGTCAATTTGTTGATTGTAAATGAACTCGGGTAATCTAACGTAAGATGCCAGACAAGTTACCATACTAACGGCATAATTTGCGGCCCGTTTTACCATAAGCGAACACAATTCGAAAAACGTAACAACTATACAATGGTCGGCGAACAACCTTCTGTTTTAGTCGACCGTACAGACAGGTAAGTAAGCAACTAAGTACATACTTACGATCAATTCTGATGCATAAAGAGCGGTTCTTCATTCTTCAACTATCTAACTGCTTAACTAGACATGTTCGCTTTCATATCATTAAAAATTTCCTGAGATATTAATTTCCTTTATTTTAACAGTATAAGCGTTTGTATTTTTGACCAAAAGCTAACCTCTCATTACTTAGGCGTATGAATTTTTTTTATTAAAATCCTAATCAAGTCGTGAAAAAATTTTAAGGACCTATTCGAATAAAAATTCATCGACGATAAGCATTCGGTATGTACTGCCTAAACGTAGGTGGCTCGATACTTTACGATGAAAGATACAAATCAAAATTCGTGTACGCGAATAAAATTATAATTAACAAATACTACTTTGATGTCGTCAAGTTTTCGTAATTTCGACGTGAGTAGTTAATCATCGCTAATAACGTTTACGTGATGAATCGCTAATTTTTCTCTTTTTCTGCCGAATATTCGCTCGGTTGAGTACGATTTCTTGTCTGCACATACAAATCGCGCAACCAATACGATACTTTCGATCGAAACACGATTTCGAATAATTTTTATTCCTTTACAACAATAAAATAAAAATAATCATAGGGGTATTTTCGATTTGTCCGCCGTGCGCAACAAATGTACCTACCTAACCTACACCGCACTCGGCTACGTCTATGAGAACACGACTATTTTTATTCACGCTTTTTCCATTGACAACGTGTAATTTTATCGTATTTTGTTACAGACATACCGAAGCCGATATGAGAACATTGCAAACAAATGGTTTTGTATGTACGCGCAATAAGATGTACGTAGACCTACGAGTATAAGTATACGAGTATTTAAACGTACCTCTATTCGTACTACGCTTCGTTCGAACTACAATTTTCCATTTTGTAATCATCGTTTCGAAAGGTCGAACAAACGAACCGGGAAGGTAAATGCCATATTGAAAGAAAACGTAGACTTAATCCATGAAAAGGATTGGAAAATTACTAAATTACCTACCATACGTATAATGCATTACTAACGGACAAACATCGTACCAAATAAGTACCAGAGTACCTATTGTGATTGCTTGAATATTTCACAGATTCAAAAGAAATAGAGAGATAAATTGACCTTTCGGGGTATCATTGAAGTTTCATCATTCTGCAAATTAAACTTATACGTACCTAAAAGTAACAAACGAGTACGAGAAACTTGGCTAGACAAATGTCTGAAAAATTACTGCATTTGAGAAAAGGACAACGAAGGTCGGTAAAGCTGAGAATTGTAAAAAAATACGTGTTGAATTAAAATTATTTATTTATCGATGAATCCATTCGACATAAATTCAAAGTTTAGATTGAGTAATAAGCGGAGTGAAAAAAATGAATATCTTCGATTGGGCTAATTTTTATGGTACGTTACATACTACCAGTTGATATTTCTGCATACAAAATTCTAACCCCATAGGCTTAGATTTCTTAGAGAGAGCGAGAGGGGGGGGGTTATAGCTCCTTAAAATACGACCATTTAAGAAAAAAACGCAATCCAAACTCCATGCTCTAGAAAGATGTTATTCAAGACGCTGAATCACGTTAAGGTCAGAAGCTTCCTAAAGTTGACCAGCTTTGGTTAAAAGTTGTAAAATCATGTTTTTTCCTAATGCTCGTAAAAATGTTTTCCATTTTACTTGAAATCGGAGTGTTCTAGAAAAAATTTAGTAAAAAACAAAGTCGTAGAGAATAAAATTTCCAATCGATAATGCGTCTCAAAAGTTTTAATGCAGCCAACGATTCGCGATAAAATCGATATTTTCGTAAATTGAAGCAAGAATCACGTGATTCAATGGTAGGTACTTTTAATTATTTCTGTTTTTTGACTTCTGAAAATGAAAAGTTACATATAAGGTACAGTATCTCGTTAAAGGGATTTAAGCAGCTGAAATTTTGTATGGGGTGACTTCAACTTAAAAATTAGCTAAATTGAAATTGTTTTTTTATACCCTACTCTGCCAGGTGAATGCACAGGGTGTGCAAATAAAGTGCCTCTATTCAGTCCACTCCACACGGGGGTTATCAAACCTTCTTAGTAGATGGTGCAAAACTTCACACATGTAATCAGGTCTACATTAAGAATATGAAGAGCCTAGGGCTAGCAGCAGCCTGCCGCACAAGTCATAGAAATCGAGATGTATTATATGGTTTCTAACAAAGTTTAATACTCAGAAATAGCGACTTTCTTCCCTTCCTCATTTTTAAAAAATGCGGTTTCCAATGAAGTTCACATTTCTTTAATTTTTTTTGAGGGAGTTTTGAAATGGCCAATTTTTAATAGTTCCCATCTGACATAAAAAAATGCATGAAGTACTGTAAGGAAATATGAAAAAAGTTGAAAACGTCATTCAATTCCATCAAATAAATATTCGTAAGTAGTAGGAAGTACTTCATCAATAATATAAAAAAATCGAAGATAATTGACAAAATTGATCAACGAAAGTTTTTAAAATTGAAAAATTGATACGATTTTCAGCGGTTTTTGGGTAACTTTTGGTAAAAATAACGACTTTTTCGCGACTTTTGCGACCTGGTAGATACCATGTACTAGCATAGATCTGATATTACACATAGTTGCGAATTCAACGTACCCCCTCGAAGCTCTACTTTTCCCTAGAGTCACCAGAGTTGGTGCTGTACTGGTCTCCGAAAAGTGAACAAATGAACAATTTCAAAATTTCGATCCAATCAATAATCCAACTGACGGACCGTGTAGACAAAAATTTTTCTCACAAATTTAGTTTTATATACTTTTGTCTATTTCCTCTATTAAAGGGGCAGAATTCGTTAGAATTACATAAGCCCCTTTAAATAATCAAGATAGGCAAGTTTTGCATATAACCACTACAAGGTGCATTATTCAAAACCACAATTTGAACACATTTTTCATTTTCAAAATTTCACATGATGGTTTATAGTAGTTAGCTTCTGGAACATGTTTATCTTAGGGCTTATAAAGTTCAAACGAATGCTGCCCCTGTGCCTCTTCAATAACGGCGATAAAGCGAGGCTTCAAGTGAGTTCGTTGAATTCACGTCCACATTTACTTTAGATTTATGGTAATACCTATCACGATTTCTACAATTCCTGCGGAAGGTTCGCTTTCGCCCTCTATTTTTGATTATTTTTTTTAAAAGCGATTCAGAAAGTTGATATGAACAAATCCATGCACGGGATTGTTCTGGGGGTAGGGAAGGGGGGTTGCTTTTTTTGTAATTGTGCCCTTGCTTCGGTAGAAAACCTAAGAGTTGAATTCAAATTTTCAAGGCTCCAATTGTTTTGTGAAAAAGCATGAATGCCTGAGCAAAGTCAGGGCGAAAAATTTTGAAAAAATGATATTCTCAATCATCCATCAAATGCTACATTTTAGGAAATTGAGTTATTTTCACAATTTTTTCGGCATTGACAGTCATTTTTTTTTAGGAAAATTCACCTTTTTTGGTCGTACGTCATTATTGGAATATATATAAATATTTTTTGAAAATGGGCTATTTACTTTCTACAATAATTCCTACAGTCCACTTTCTACAATCGTAATCTAAAGAACAGTCTAATGTCAGGGAAATGTGATGGCGAGATGAGCGATACTTTTACGATAGAATGAATTCCTTCCTTTTCCCCATTTCCCCAGTTTATTGAATGACTTGTCTAATGTTTCACTAACGACTTTATTATTTCTACAACGTCATACGTTCATGTACTTCGGAAAATAGCAGAATTCGTATAGCATAAGCTATCGTAAAAACTAAAATTTTGAATTGCACATATTCTCCTTGAAATTATGCATCGAATATGAAAATTTTACGGTGAAAAAAATTACTCGACAATTTGCATCGATCCATACGTAGAAGTACGCATTTCAAATTTTCCGTAACGAAATGGAAAGAAAACAATGAAATAGGTGGCTATAGCTCGATATGGAATCAAACACGAATACGTAGGCACCTAACTATAGTATATCTTTACTAAAATTTTATGAATTGGAACGAATCGAATGAAAAATTTTATTGAGAATAAACACCATGAATACGAATCATTCGTTTTGCAGTCATCGAAACGTAAAAAATTTTAAATTTTAGTCATTAAATGAACTTATTCTCAATTTCAAACAAGTCTGTCTCATCAACTTCATTCTTGAAATTTTTGTCACGTCATCAAAAGTAATAAAATATTGAAACGATATCCTTTTCTCTACGTAGGAAACTTCTACTAAATAATTTTAACGTTTACTTCACAATCAAAGTTCATATTCAAAATATAATTATCACAGAGGTCTGTTAGCTAGCAAGTGTAGCTGTAGTTTAACATTCAGTATAGATAAACAATTTCAAGATATTATACGCAAAATGCATGGGCGACAATTAATTCCATACAACTGCGTCGAACAAAAAATTTTCTTTTGCCTTTTAGCCACAAAAAATATTAATGTTCATCATGTTGTGTCGTTTCTTTCATAACCATAAAGCATTGTATAGTTACTCACCTACTACTAAAAAGTAATGTAGATAAGTATAATGAGCGAAATTTTACGTCCAAAATTATCACTTACCATAATGTAAAAAAAATTTCATCACCATTAAAAATACTAAAAGTAAGGCTAAATAATTTATCTAAATAATACAGTACATAGTATAATAGTATTTAATTATCACGATAGAATTAGAATTAAGCGAAATAACTTTTAAAAATGTGTAACAGAAAAAATACTACGCAGGTAAGCAAAAGCAAAGACGAAAATTAATGAACTACGAGTTTGGAAAAAATTATTATTTTAAAATATTTTTTAGCATTAAAAATCGATCTTACAAACTGAAAATGAGTTATTAGTGTCTGCCGTCCTGGGATCAAATGAAATAGGACGAAATATACGAGCTTTCATTGACTTTCCAAAAACTCAACTCGTCAACCTGTATAGTGTTATCAACGTTACAGTGACATATATGCATAATACAAACCAGACGAGATAACCCCATTATTTCAACTTGATGTTACAATTCTTATCAGCTGAATGTAGTAAAATAAACAAATTCCTTATCATTTTCCTCAGCTCCTGGTGGAAAAGCCTCAAGCTAATGGCTGTCACTAGAACAATTAACCAATTTTCTTTACGACGTCACACTACATCTTCACAACTTAGACATGCATTTCATAATTCATAAACCTTGATATATTAGATACCTTAAAATATTTCGCTCATATACACGCGTAAATTAGCAAACAGCTAAAATACAAAATGAGCGCAATTAGTCTTACCGATATTACCTTCTTTTAAGCCCAAGGACTAGTTCATTTTATTTGTGAACATTCGACCACTAAAGAAATTTATTATAAGATGCTCTTCTTATAAGAAAGATACCCTATTCTCGGTCCATCTGCTTTGCCTAAATACCACACACCATCTTAATTTACAAAAATATCTACATCGTGCAAATCGATAGATTCACTTTAAATTCATATAAATCATGCCATAGTTTATTCGCAATCTAAATGTGTATACGTATGTAATAAAATCGTACAACTGGATTGTTAATACGAGAGCTAAAAATATTTTAATAACACCTTAGTGCATTTCACGGCTTCTGTTATAGTACTTTTCATCCTCTCTTCGCGTATACGAAAGTGTAATCTACCAATGTTTCATTTAAAGAGTAGAAAAAAAGCCAGCGTTGTAATACAATGGAAATGTATTTCGCAATTAGTACTCATGCACGTATACATTTAACCTCATACCTATCTGCACAAATACGTTTATAATAATGAAAAATTATGATCGAGGTTGTGTTCAAAAACATACATACAGTATAACATTATTGCATAATTACATTATTTGAATATTAAAAACCTAGAAAACTTAGATTAGATAAAAATGTTTAATAATTATAATGAAGCTTTTTTTTTTCAATATATATTTCAACCTCACCTTTTTTTTTTTTTTTCGATAAGAACTCTCTTCATAGTACATTTAATGATCATAATTAGAACATCTTATGAAGCACGGTACGTACAGATAAGAAAAAGAAACAATTCTTATCTAGAATGATTAGGATTATCTTTAGTTTTCCACGTTTTTTTTGGTAATTTTGTAAGGCCTGAGGCGTAAAATACATAGGAGATTCGAATTTACAACAATCCACGTTGGGTAAAAAAATGTTTTCATAGTTCAGAGGGTAGGAAGAGAGTATATGTACTTATTTTTTGAAATGCGATATCTAAAACGGAAAAGCCTGGTTTTTGGAGCTGAAGTCTAATATATGGTATGAAATGAACCCGACCAAGAAACTGAAAGTCAAAAATGAAAATGAACTGAGTTGGCCGCGGAGCTGAAATCTGTATTCTGAAAAGAACTCAAATACAAAGACAAAATTTGAATTTCTTCAAACTTTATTATAAACTGTATCAGTTGCACATGGTACTAAAAACTTAAAAAATTAAACGCAGAAGCACTAATTTTCCATTAGGTATGTACCCATGTCCTGCCATAGACATCACGAAGGTAAGGAATGATATTAGCATAGATGTATACTACGTGCAGAGGCGAGTTCAACTATAATCTGGCTCTTCCTTTTTTCTAAGCATCATTGTACAGGCATCTAAAAATTTAACAAATGAGTTGTTTCAAAATTTTGATCGCATTACCAATCCATGTGGCGAACCTTACAAATAGAAAATTCTCCTACAAATTTTGTCATGTACTTATTTTGTCTATCTCTATTATGGAGGGGACAGCATTCGTTTGAATGTTCTGACCCCCTTTGAAAAATCAAGATAGGCAACTTTTGTGTGCAACAAAAAATGCTACAAAAGTTGCCTAGTACGAGGTTCACCATACAAAATCAAGATTTAGAAAAATTTTTGTTCTGAAAATTTTACATTTCCCCAATTACCTGCCATGTAAAATTTCAAGAACAAAAATTTGTCTAAATCTTTATTTTGAATGGGGAACCTCGTACTAGGCAACTTTTGTAGCATTTTTTGTTACACACAAAATTTGCGTATCACGGTTTTTTGAAGGGGCTCATAACATTCAAATGAATGTTGTCCCTTCTATAATGAAGATAGGCAAAATATACACATGACAAAATTTGTAGGAGAATTTTCCGTCTAAATGATCCGCCACATGGATTTGTAATCAGATCAAAATTTTCAAACTTTTCATTTCTTAAATTTTTAGATGTCTGTACTAAGATGGATCGTTTTTGATTTCTTTTCGAAAATCAAAACGTAATAAGGCACAATATTTGTTAAAAAATTGAAAAAAAAATTAAAAAACTCGGGGCTCATAAAATGGAAATGTAATCAATATAATAACCTAACTAGCCCATTTGAAGAAATTCCTAACAACTATCTTGTTCTCAATAGGAATGTAAAATTGGTGAAAATATGGAAAAATGGCAAAAAACAGCAAAATGAGAACTCCTGAACAAAAGAGTAGGGGATGTAAAATCGCCTTTAATTGGCTGGTTAGATTATAATATTAATCATCTTCTCTTTTTATGAGTACTCAGCTCTCTAATTTTTTTTTTTTTTTTTGAAAATACACAACATGTAAAAAATGAACACATTCTATATGGCCCTATAAAGGAGATTCACTTTCAAAACTCGTCTTAAATGATCTTTTTGGATAAAATTAGTCGTACTAAAACTATTTCTAATAAAAATTTTTTCGAATTTTTTTCAAATTTTGAACCAGCTAGAACTTTTACCACATTTTTTTGGCTCCACCCCACAAATATTGTTCCCTAGTATGTTTCGATTTTCAAAAGAAAGGCAAAAACGACCCATACTAGTCTGCATCTTCAGCGATACCTATGGGGAAAGGGAAGAGGGTCAGACTATCATACTTGAATTCGCCTCTGCCCTTACTAAACATCTATGCTGATGCCGTTCCTTAACTCCATGGCTTATGTAGCAGAATATCAACATTAATTTTCAAGTGCTCCTGGCTCACCTGGAGCCCAATCTTGGAACTTCAAAATGCAACAAGGCGAAATGTTACATCAGAATTCGGGCCTGGAGTTGAAGCTCAGTGAAACATATTGGGACTTCTATGCCTTGCAGTAATAAAGTAGAATTTTTCAAAAACGTACGAAAAATGGATCTTTTTCATGATCACAGATTCAGAGAAGATGCAGACAACTAAATTTTCCGCAATAGTCAATAATATATATATATATCAAATTTTACATTTATTTATAATTTTTACATTTGAATTTTTGAAATGAACCAAAAAGAAACAAGTTACAACGGTAAGTTGGTGTGCGTTGTGCATTTTATAGCTCGAAAAAAGCTACATTACGCGTAGTTTACACCTAAAATAATTTACCGATAGAAAAGAAGATTTCAAAAATATTATTCAACCATTTAAATGTACGAGTTGTTCTACTACCGAGCGAAATTTCTTAAACAAAACACATCAACCAGCGAGATATTTGTTGAAATAACCATCCTACGACTTCATGTTTTCATGACTGACATTTATGCTCGGATTATTCGATAAATTTCTCACTTTACCTACGAGAAATCGTGTCCGTAATAGTCACATCGAGACCACTATCAATTGATTTTTTTTTATAATGAGTCATATACACAGCCCACTATCATCTATTTTGATGACCCTGTTTCCGCCAATTCCGCTACAATCAATTTTTTACTACGAAAAACCAAGAGATTTTAATCTAGCTTAGTGATCGTTTTAAAACCACGAATGTAACCGGCCTGCTAATGAAAAAAAAAAAATAATAAAAATAAAGAAAAGAAAAGAAAGAAAAAAATAAACAAACACATTAAATCTAATAGGTAGTCTACGATAAAGAGATCATGGACTGAGTGAAATCTCTTTCGCACGTGAGCTGCAGCATTCTTATCTATTCATTAATTTAACAAAATTAAAAAATTTTTGCGAATGGTGTCTCGTTAAATGGTACTCACGCGCGAAAAAAATCATCTTCACGATTCATTTACTATCAATTTGGACGGGAAATGTGTGGAATAAGTCACGTATAGATTATGTACGTTTATTCGAACCCAATACAATGCTCTTCGGTTTTCAATACATGTGTGTATTTGACTATTCGTATGTATTAAGATGGATAATTACGAACGCGAACGAGTATTAATTATTGACGATTCAAAATTTGATAAGTTAAATATCATGCTATAACTTTCACAAAAAAATTCACGATACCATAATAAACGAAAAAATTGTTAAATAAATTCGAAATATTGGTAAATTACCTGTTCAATTCCGTTGTGTGTTTTCTTCCGAAACATATTCTTGGTTAAAGACGGTCGCCATCGTGATTACATAACTATGTTGAAATTTTCCTTGAGTCTGAAAAAATTACGTTCAATAAACGTTAACTTTATTATCAAAACACTACAGAAAGAAAAAGAGACAAAATTCACATTCAGAAATCGCGTTTAGATAAAACGTACTATAAAATACAAATTATTTTACAACTTCACTTAAAACGCGGCCGACTTGCGTAAATAAAAAAATAAAAAAAAAAACGAGTAAAACAAATAAATTTTTTTCAAATCCGTCATAAGCGACGAATAAGTAAACGTTGGAAGTTTTTCAAGTAATAAAAAAAATTACTTGACGCATCATTGGTATCAATAAGGAAGCGCGAAGTGGTACCTTTGCTTTGATCATCATCCTTCATAAGATCAATGCTCATTTTAAAATCGTACACATAAGTCAACTTTATACGAAACGTATTTAAAATTTTAGGTTACTAGCTACTAATATTTGTACACAAAGTAAACGATTTAATCGACATTTGTTCAAACAATTCTAATAGCTCCCGTGATAAAATCGATATACTCAACGTATATATGTATATCCCTCAATATGTCGACAAATTTTATTAAATAACACCGTTGAACTCAAAATGACATCTTACATCTTCGTAACACGTGTTTTTTGCGTATCAACTTAAATATTCTGTTAGCAAACTAAAGCGAATACCAAGTTGTATCTTTTTGTACGCGATATAAATACGTGGAAAAAATTCTGTTTGTAAACATTGTACGCGTAAACGAATCACGAATGCGTGAAATTTTGACACATTTTGCTAATTCATTAACAAAAATTTCTGGCGCGTAGAATATTTTAATTTCCTTCTCTCTACTGCGGCACGAATATACCATTCAACGCGAGTTCGTAAATTGCCTTTTCAGCTTTTGATGAGTCAGAAGAGAAACAACTCTCGGTTTCGGCTACATTTATGCGTTTACTATTTCCAAAAGGAAGAACTAGACATAGTTATATTTCGTTTTACGCCAACGGCAACGAGACAACGTAAAATTTTCAAAAAAAAAAAATTCCAGTTGAGTCTGACAGAATGTGTACTTTATCTCCGGTGAAAAGCAAATGCGACACGTCACTACAGAAATTCGATTGAAAAAATACAACTTATTCTATTATAATCGATTAAGTTTGCAACTTTTGGGTGGAATTTTCATCTCTAAAAATACTAAGTTGAATTTTAAGCTGGTGCACCAATACTCTCTCATTTGGATAATTATTTACGCCAACGATTAGAGAATTCATGAAAAATTACTAGTTTTTATGGATTAAACCGCAAGCTGAGCAAAGGGAAGAGTGAAGGGGTGGCATAGGTCTCTTCAAATTTTGAATTAGCTCCGCAAACGCTTTTAAAGAAATTTAATATTTTCAAGGACGTATGTATGCCAGTGAAAACAATAAAAAGGTATTTTTGGAGTGTTTAGTTATGCTTGAAATTTTAAATGTTCATTTTAGCCCTTTTTACCCTTTGTACCTTGTAAAATTTTCGCCCTAAAGATTCGTACAAGCTGCCTAAACTTTCTATACAATTTCAAAAACTTTTGAGCAGAAAAATAAACACTAAAAAAACACTACCTATTTTTTTATAGAAATATATACGTGGTCGACTTGAGCCCTCACTAGGCTCGGTTTTAAGAAGAGCCGAAGACCTACAACCCAGGTCCTCCCCGTTTAGAAACCCTTTTCGATATTTCAAATCTATTTTTTTGATAGTTCAAGCTTCAGTTTGATAACAAACGTCTCGTTTATCTTTTCCTTACTCGAATTATTCTTCATGACTAAGCATAAATATTCTCCAATTTCGATGTCTTATCTTTAATACCATTTTAAACCTCTATAAAAGGAAAATTCTGCTCAAGAACTACACTCTTGGGCTCTAAACTTTCTCCAGAACACTTAAATTGACCAAATTTTTTCAAAAATGCAATTTTGGACCAATAACAATGATTTTTTTTCAAAAAGGGTATCCACAGTGAAGATAGGTGATTTGGCCCTGTCCTTACATTTTGAAAATTATAATAAAACACTGTTTGGTGGAGGGGAGAGGGGGTCTCAAAAAATATTTTCAGCGCAAGAACTGCCTTCCTCGCTTCACTTCCCAAAGATACATATTTCGTATTGAAAAATCGTCATAAAGGTGTATTTATGTTGGAAAATTGAAACTAACGACAACGTGTATGGACAGGAGGGGACTATATGCTAGAATTTTTTCAAAATTTTTTACTCAATAGGTAGAGAGAGTGTCTAAGTGAGTACTTTCTCCCAGAATACTTATTTTGGCATTTTGAGCGGTAGGCCACGTTGAAAATTGCAAAAACCACTGAAAAACGAGGATATTTTTAATTTTTTTTTCATCAAAATTGACTTAAAATTGCACAAAATGATAAATGAAAAGAGCGTATCAGAAAATCCCTGTACCTCAATTCTCGATACTGTGCATTTGTTTATAGCAGTTTAGTGAATTTTTATAAACACGGAAAACAGAAATAACATATTCTAGGAAGAAGATGCTCGCACTTACCATAGAAACTACTCGAATAAAAAAATTAACCTCAAATTCGTGTTCAAAGAGTCAAATTATCCTTAATTTAGACACTTAATTTTACGTAGATTTTGAATTTGAATTTTTTTGCTCCAATTCCTAAATGCCAAAGGGTTCTGACTTGGAAAAAAGTCCTAAAAAAGATCGAAAATTTAAAATTCGTACTTAAAATATCATATCTTCTTCACTAGGAGGAAATTTTGTCACCCCTCACCCTTGAAAAATTCCTTTGGAAAAGCTAGGTTAAACTCGTGGCTCCTTTTGTACCTCCCCAATTTTCAATCCTATACATCTACACCATTGCTCAAAAATGCTACTAATCCAGAGCTTCATATATTTTTAATCCGGGCCTACCCCGCACACCTTCCACCTATCTCTACCTATCCATTGAACATTCAAACATTTCAGAAGACTAACAGAAGTACCATTGCTTCTTCGTTGCTTTTCTAGATTCTTCGTATAATAATACATTATATTTCTCTTTTTTTTTTTTTTGAGAAAATTCTGAAAAACCATACATTAAGATTAAACAAAAAGAAGGCCTTTTAATTGCTAAAAACTCTTTCCTCAATTATGTATCAGACCGTCGCCATCAAATCTTTCAGACTAAAACGCAATGTTAATCATTCATACTTCACCCCTCTCCTCGACCGTCTGATTCTTTCATCGCGTAAATTATTAAAATCGACACTATAATAAAAAATAAAAAAAAGCTTCGAACTGTCGTTAATTCATAAATGACTTCGACTTCCGATTTATACCTACGTGTAAGTACATTTTGAACACTTTCCAATTTACACAGTCGTGATTTACAGACTGCAAAGATCAAACAGGACGACTGTTGCACATGTTTTTAAAAATTACTCGTACAATGATATAGCGATGTTCTCGCGACACTTTACGTTTTCAGCATCGACGAGGTAATGCGAACATGCACACAATATAACACATTTTACACGCACATGTTTGAGCGATACATACTGTTCACTGTATACTTTTTATCGCATCGTGTACAGCACACATCTACCTTCCACCTTTTTTTTTTTCCAACTCTCCCACTTCGTGATTCAAAATTGGAATAAAATTTTATTTTGGATAATAAGTAATTACAATAACGGCCGTTTGACAAATGTCATCCGTTTTTGTACTTACGTACATGTGTGTGTGTGTGTGTGTGTGTACTTTGGTACATCTACATAATATGCAGTTACACGGGTAAGCTATGTTTATATCTACGTTCAAGATCCATTCGAAAATCTACTTATCCAAATGACACGTGTATCCGTTTCATAAACGGCGAATAGTTCTGGGGCAAAGTAACTATGCAGTATACAAATTATACGAACAAACAAGCGTGTTCTAAAAATTACTCATATATATGAGAAATGCGTGTAATTTTAATACAATATGAGCTTTTTAGTTTTACTGCCTATTCGTACAAAGAAAGACCCTTGAGGCTATTAAGAGCCGGTCTTCTGATATTGTAGGTATATTAAAAGGCGCGTGTTTTGGTGGCAAAAATGGGTGAAAAACACATAATTGCAAGAATGCATAAATTCTCATCATCGCAGCGCGACATTGAAGAAATTTGCTCTCGAGGCGAATGCGTTTAATTCTTAATGTGAGCTTTTGTTTTTCTAAGTATCTAACACGATTCAACTTTCTAGTTTTTTGATTCGGACCTACGGAGCTGAATTTTGCCTCCTCTAATGGACTCATTGCAATTTAAATCTAATTCGCACAGACAAAAAACATTCATTTCAACCGAAATGTTCAAGCGTCACCTTTTTTTGTTTTTACTACAGCTTTGTCCCATGACCACCAAGGAAAAAAGCAAAAAAAAATTGTCTTTCAAAGCTGTACAACGTTTGTTTAAACTAATTTTTCGAATTTTTTAGCATAATGGTCTTATCCCTTGAGAGAGTTGCAGCTTTTTGAATTACAGCCCCCCCCCCCTTTCATGAGAAAAGAGGACGATCCAATGTTTTTCTTATTTTACATAGAAGTAGGAAGTACACGATCTCGATCAGCCCAAGGAGAAAAATCCTGAATCAATGCATCAATCCAGTTACGATATACGCCAGTAAAACATGGGCCCTGACTAAAAAGCTGGAAGATAAAATGGCCAAAATTTTGAGAAGAATGGAACGATCTATGCTAGGTACAACCATATGAGACAAGGCGACGGTGGAACGCATACGAGAGGCAATAATGGTGACGGATGTACAAGAGATGGGGAAGCGAAGTAAATGGAGATGAGCTGGATATTTGGCACAAGGAGGAGATCGATGGATTGCGAAAGTTACGCGATGGAAGCCAGATTGAAAAAGAGCGACGTAACGACAAAAGTAGCGCTAGGAGGATGAAATTGCAAAATACCGGAACGAATGGTGAGAGACTACCCCAAGATAGGAAGACATGGAGGACAAATGGGGAGGCCTACATCCTCCAGTGGATCGAAAATAGGAGTACTATAAAAGAAAAATTCTACGAAAAGTGAATTAAGCGGATTTTTGAGAATTATTCATTTCAATTGGAGATTTTCAAAAATGATTTTTTTTCTGAACGTCCTAGCTCCTCCCCACGACCTCCCGGGTGAAAAAGTCAGAGAAGTAAACATTTTTGCTTTTTAATACTCTGCAACTTTTGTTTTAACGTTTGTTTTTGTAAGTACGTTATTTGGGAAGTAATTGCCAAAAAATCAAACTTTACACCCTATTGCGTCCCGAGAGGCGGACAAAATATACATAGATTTTAGGGAAGTTCGGGAATATTGAAATATGTACTTTACAGCACCCACATACGAAATTAATAGGGTTAAAACCTAAAAAGCCAGCACCATAATTATTGTTTACGCAAATAATTCAAAATTATCAAAATCATTGATAAGTACACGAAGAAAAATATAAAAAAATTAAGAATTTTCCCTAGTTTTTGTTCATCAGAAGTAACTGTTAAATGCGATCTGGAATTCTCAAGACCAGTGAAAATTTCATAATGAAATAATGAAAGAAACTTTTTTTTCGAGAATTCCAAGTTTTAAGCACGAAGCTTTTCGGTGGAAATTTCAAAGGATTAAAATAAAATTGCAGTAGATAAGTTCTGCAAGATGGGAAAAAAATCTTTTCAACGAAAAGCTAA
This sequence comes from Ferrisia virgata, assembly GCA_900060175.1. Lineage (NCBI taxonomy): Eukaryota > Metazoa > Arthropoda > Insecta > Hemiptera > Pseudococcidae > Ferrisia > Ferrisia virgata. The sequence continues at coordinate 17,853 of FIZR01031146.1, forward strand.
AATCTAAACGAATTAACGTTAATGTTTTTTTAAGAATTAAAAATGAAATTTCCCTCTGTTATCGAAACCCCATTTTACGAATCAACGCTTCTTTCAGATTTCAGATAAGAAAAAAAAACAGTAAAAAAACAACTCCAACTTCCTGTTTTCAGTTCGTGGATCCCAAATTATCATTCCACCATTTACCTACCACATTATACACTATGTATTCGGTAAAACGACCCCTGTACAAAATGTACAGCGCTACTGTCAATTCCTAATTGAACGCGATGCCACAGAACGAATATATTAATAAAACTAATTAATCGATATTAATTTAACACACAGACGAGTTCCTATCGATAAATTACCCTTTATCGATACAGCTTTCTCTTAATAACGATCATAAAGAAAATCACAAGTCGCGCCGACATCGAAATATCATTTCGTTCTACACTCGAAACTCCGGCGGCGACGAGGCAAGTTGAGTTTTTTTTTTTTTTTTTCCTAAAAGGAGACAATTCATTTCCATTTATTTAATCAAAACCATAACTTCGCGTCCTTTTATCCTACACTATACAGTATACGTAGGTAATGTAAGTATAACCTCCACATACGTATATACACACGTGTTTACATTCTTTTAATGAAATTACCGCCCATGGAGTGTATTGAAAAAAATTACCATATCGAGAACAACTTCTTCAAAACGCGTCGTTTTTTTTGAAGAAATTTCACCGCCGTCGAGCCACGTTTTAATGTAAATATTTAACGGTAATGAAGTGTTTATTAACGAATTAAATACATTTTCATCGACTTTTTTTTACGTAGGATCGTCGTATAAGTAAGTGGTAAAGTACACGGTATTCGTCCAAAATTGAATTTTTTCTCTACTCTTATTTCGGATAAAAATACTTGAATCCTCAACATGGACGCTGTATACTCGGGTCATTTTTAGTACGCAGCAAGAGACTCGATTTTAAAAGCCAACGGCGACACTTGAGTTAAATTTCTCTCTTTCTCTCTCTTTCTTTCCTTCCCTCTATCTTATTTCTACGTTTCATATAATGATTGAAATTTAAACACAGCCCTCTTACGGATACAATCGATATTACACAACGTGTACGCATAGAGATTATATAAAAGTCTCTGGGGTAAGTGCTACTTAAACGCACTGTATACCTATACTAGACGTTAAAACACGTTGTGCAATTTAAATGCCATTGTTAACTGTAACGTCTGACTCAAAAGTTGAAACGAAGGAATGGTTTTGAATTACTGCCACTTTAAGGATCTGTAATGATTTTCTCTCCTATTACTTACACACGACTGAGTTATTAAAGGAGTTGATAATTGAATCGCATACATACAGAAGTTTATCTAAAATTTTCAAATACTGTACCCAGCTATATTGAGATCACAAGAAAAATTATTTCATGGATGCTCAATTTGAAATTTTCATAATTCATATTTTCGAATAATACAAGCTCTTCTTCTAAATCATACTTATCGGTGGCGTATTTACATGAGGGTTCTACGGGTTCAACTTCCCACGCTCGTCTCCCTATTGGCTTAGGAAAAATTAAAAATTGCTTCTTGTTCATGCGATATTTACCCTATCAGTTAAAGCCATTCATTCTAGTGGCCGAAGCTGAAAATGGAGGCGAATTTAATTTTCCTTTCAGAAGTGTTACGTCGCTTCAAAATATTTTTGAGATCTTTTACGCAGTTTTTACACTTTCTCAACAATTTTACTCTTGTTTCATGTACTATTACTTTTAGGTTGTTCTGATCCAAGTGTTTCAACTGTTTCCAAACATCCTCATAATCTCTCTTGATTTCTAGGATCAGATGCATGGAAATAAGTCGAATCCAATGATGCATCAATTCTTCTTACAGCCTTGTCTTCGAATATTGTACCTTGAATTTCAACCGAAGTCGATCAAAGCTGTTACTGTCTGACTATCCTATCGTCACAAAATATCTATCAGAGTGGTGGCGGCGTTCATTCTTGGTTAGTCCAAACGAAGACTACGACCACCAGATGCTAAGTAACCGCGTGTTCTCAGTCATAATCCGACACTTGCGCATTAATCACCGGTATATGATAATAGCGGCGTACTTGGGTGAACATTTCACGTCCTATACCAACAGTATAATAATCCAACAAAGGTAAACCGGTTACTCTTAACAAATAAATTACGAAACGAGGAAAAAATTACTTCAAAGTTAAAATAATGCTCGATTCGGAAGTCAGTTCGGCGAATAATTCTTCACGGTTTGACGATTTTACAGCATTTTTTAATTTAAATGTGCGATGCACAATATACTTCGAACAAACACGCACACAATCATCGTTCATAGGCCTATGCCTCATTCATTTCCACAAACCTGCACATTATGATTCAGACAGATAATAGATAAGTAATATTGTATGTACGTGTACCATTGTACCAAATAAAAAATTAGAAATTCTTTCACATTATAATGAAAAAAAAAAAAAAAAAAAAAAAATTCATACACGGGTAATTTAAGTATTATCCTGGGTATACTATGAAAATTTCAACGCCATTTTAATCCACTCGTAGAGTGGCGTACATTACAACGCGTTCAGATTATGGAAAATTATATACTAATCGCTAACAACAACACATATGCATTCGATACATCTGTGGTTGTGTTTCATGCATGAAACATTCATTAATTGATAGATGAGAGTAATCTAGAGGGAATGTAACCGTTAAAAAATCCCTCTGCATGGGGTAACATGGTTCGAGAGAATTATAATCTAACAGACTGTTGATAAAAATCCCCTTTCTTGTCGTCTTTTTTTTTTTCTTTTCAAGATTCATAACAACGCAACGTTTTTTTTTTTCGTTTCGTATTCATAACACACGTACATATTTACATGTCCCATGTCTATGGGTAACATAATATCATATGAAAATTTTTGATATGATTGGTTACTACAGTAACGAAGTGTAGGTATTTAAAGTTTTCGAAAGATATACTCGTAAGTTTACCTCTTATCATTGGAAACATTTTCCGGCCAACTGGTTCCGTCCAGTCTAAGATAACTGATATCATATAACAAGGTCGTCAACGTGAACATAAATAGTCGATAATCTTAGATTTTTTTTCCTAATAATTTAACGACCAAATAATCAGCTTATATGTGTTTATTATAGGATTAAAATCTAAAACGAATGAATATCTTAACAGACCTATCGTTTTCCAGTACAAAGCTCACGTTCAATTTATAAATTCATCGGGTGTAAACGAAGATAAGATTTTAAAATATTAGATACCAACATTTGAAATTATTACACATGAAATGGACTAACTAAACGAAAAATGAACATTTTATAAAAAGGTACATCTAATTCGTAAGCTTAAGTTGTTATAATGAGGTCAAATTGAATTCCATCGTCATTCTATTATCGAGATTATTTCGTATAATACCGAGAATTATATACGCACCAATTATATGCATCAATAATGAAATTTGTCTAACCCAGCTAGGCATAAGAATATAGATTACAGCGGTAAACGTATTTTTTTATAACTATCTTTGAAGAAATCAACCAGATTCCAGTTGCATTCGAGATTCGATGAATGCAATCTCAACTACATACAATAACACATTTTGTTATGAAGGCATTACCCACTAATTTTGAAACAACGACGAATCGATTGCACACCATAATACGACAGACGCTCAGCGAACTCGATGACTCAATGATGCTAGAATTTACAATAAGTCATTTTTGTGTCTATCGTTTATACCTAATAATAAAAATGTTGGTCGTGTTCCAAGAAATACGCGAACGATGTGTACCTTTCTTCAAATCCTATGGTACCTGTTACAGCTCAGTACAAACATTAATGGCTGAAGCCGTTCAACTTAGTAACTACATTTGTGTAAGTAGTTGTTTTCTTTGAAACGTTGTTACCTCAGGTTAATTTTTTTTCATCTTTTCAACCTTGAATTTTGCTCTTAGAGTGTAATCATTACCTTCGAAAATTAATTTTAAAAAAGTATTAATTATTAAACGTTTGGTAAAGTACCTAATTCTAATGTTATTGATTTGCTTTATGATTCTTTTATTTTCCCTCAATTCGTAAATATTTATCTCGCGAAGAAGGTCTCTCAATATCCATCATTCCATTGGAATAACATGCTGAATGTTTTATGTATTTTACTAGGTACATTCGATGAGTTCTTTAACGGGCTTTAAATCTTAGATATTTTTATCTTTATTTAGAAATCCCATTTGTACCGTATCGAAGGCATCGAAGAGAAACACTAAGAAAACTTGATGTTTAAAAAACTATAAAAAAAAAAAAAAAACTAGTCTGTGCATAAGTTTTAAAATAATACATTATTTCAATGACAGCTTAGTACCGGCCAGGATGATCTCCAGAGATTAAAATCACCTAGTAAGTACGAAAACCGATTTCTACTCGGAATACAAATGACGAAACTAAAATTTAAAAAAAATCCAGAAACAAAATAATACCTAAAAGTCAACGCTAGATTACCAACAAATTATCAGCAATTCATTTCATTTTACTGATCAATAATACTGATTAGAGTTCACATACATATATAGCCAGGGGTACTTAGTTATAGGAATACTAGATCGATCAGAAAATCGTAAAAATAAAATTTTACAAAATGGAAAGGATCTAATTTTTAATATTTTTCACTTGGAAAAAAATAGACAAATGTTGATTAGCCAATAGAATGCCTTGATTTGGACATTTTCAGACATCCTATTGGCTAGTATATAACTTATTTTTTTACTTGCTCTGAAGTTCCAAGTTAAATAAAAAGATTTTTTTCAAAATGCTACAAAATCTCAAAGATAACACGTATTATTGAAATGAGTTTGCATGCACAGCACATTACACTATTATGCAAAATTTACGTAGATGACTTTAGTACAAAACATTGATGACAACTCAAAATAACTAAGCAACAAATTTCGGAACAAAAAGTAAGTAGTTCAAGTTACATTTTTTTCTTTGGGTTTATCTAATTACTTATGAAGAAATGAAGATTTGAAATCAAACGATCGGAATCTTTTGAAATGACATGACATCTTCCCGATACAACCACATTTTTTATGGAATTAATTTATGGAAGAATCGTTCACAGTTTTTGACACCATCTCACAGCTTCTTCTCTAAGCGACAGAATAATTCACAATACTTAACAAAAATATCAGTATTGATGGTTAAACGTTAAACAAAAAAAAAGAGGTCGAATTTTTAAATTTTTTAGGTGTACCTAAGGTAAACTAAACACAGACGTACACAAGAAACGCAACAGCTGTCATCCCCACCAAATTATCCATGTGCTTCCTAACGAACGGAAACATCCAGCAGACGATCTTTACATGCATAGTTACGTTAAATTAAATAGTCAAATAGCTCAGTTGAAGGACTACAGTTCACATACATAAATGAATTTTCTTTCACCGCTATTTCTAATAGATCTACGAATCAGTCAGTTCTCAAATAATAGTTCAGAAGTCAGAAATCCGAAAAAACTTTTCTTGAAACCGCAACATTTTTTGTAAAAAAACGTACAGTACGTACGTACTACATGCCCAATACAACTACAATTACAAACGTCGCACTTCACTTTTCACAAGAATAAAAGAATGAAAAATATACTATCATCTCTTCGATGAGACGATAACAATACTCGAATTTGAATCTACCGGTATACCGGTTAGCATGGAATTTCTATTATACTTATATCGTGAGGGTAAAGAACTGCGAAAAAATAAAAATAAAGTATCTGATTACTTACTTACTTGTAATTAATAAGTGCGCATAAATAATGACACATTTAAACAATCACACACGCATATCGAACTCGCGATAACACTTGAGAATGATTAAACACGAAAGATTTCGCGCGCAAACAAACAAATCGTAAAATTGAGAATACTTGGACGCAAGGAAAATGCGAAAAAAATTCTTACACGCTGCTCAACCGAAAAGTTCAAACAAATTAAACCGAATTCAACAAACGCACATGCACATTTCAGCACATAGACGAAATTATCGAATATAATAATATTATTATTAAAACAGTAACGAAACTAACGAAACGAAGCCTCGCGTCGCGTCGTTTACGGTGCTACAAATAGCGATAAGAAGCATGAACCGAAACCGAATACATCGTGTCGACCGCGGCAGCCGAAGTGAAGAATGGCCCCACCGCCGCCCCCACCATCATGACAGAAAAACCGTTTTGAACGCAATGCGTGTGTATACGTACACATATTCATTTACGATCACCACTGACATAATGTCATCATCTTTAAAACACGCACGTGACTTTTTTTCCTGACGTAACACTTCAACATTCCTTCCATTCCCGCGCAGAAAATACTAGTTTCGCGGCAACAGTTAACTAGTTGAGAGAATTTTTTATTTTAAATCAAATATTTATTTAGTGTTTGCAACTTACGACAAGTGTATGACATTGAATTTTTATTTGTGGTTTACCAAAATTATTATTTGAAATTCAAATAAACCATATTGTCTACTTTATTCGCGACGTTTTGTTCGAATGACACAACGTACATAACTACACATATGCATACAAGTAATTTACCTTAACATCACTTCATTACTCAAATATGACTGTATTTACACCTGCAGCTCAAATACATGCGACATCTTTCCGTTTGTAATACCTAACGTTACCAATATAAAGCCATCATAATACGTACCGAATGAATGAATAAAAAAAAAACCAGAATCGATTCAAACTAAAAATTGCGAACAACTGGCCACCGAGTACAACCATTTTCTTCGTTACGAAAAAATTATTAAAAAGTATACAACTTATCAAATATATAACCATTTGAAGTTGCCTATAATACAATCGTTAGGGACTAAGGAAGCTACTTATTTCACGATTTTTATTGCGTCAATTTTATTTTAATATTTTTACACAATACTTTGAACATTTTCTTACTAAATTTTTTTATTTTAATAATCGTCGATATCGTGTCATGAATATTTAGCAGAAAAATAACAAAATATTAAACAACAGTGGAGGTCCTTACACTCTTCAAATCCTGGTGTGCAATGGGTATTCTGTATTGGTACCTGCGTTAATTAGTTGTAATATGAATCTTTGATAATAAATACAAGACAAACCTCCCGGAGCAGTTTTCACAAAAATATCATTATGCTGACGTATTTTCTAGCTTAACGTAACTGTATTACTTTAGAAGAAACGACAAAAAGTTTGCAAGCAAACAATAGAATAATTATATTAAAAAATTGCACTGCATGATATCTTAAAATATTGCAGCATATATATGCTGCCACATCATGAACAATAAAGGTCGAAGATTGAACGGGATCAACGGTTAGAAATAAGTGCTTAAACTTGTCATTAATAAAAATGTTTCTGGAGGTTCACCTATCGCAATTTGTTTCTTTGTACGGCATAATTACCAGTATAATTGTTACCGTTAGTTCAATACTAAATAAGAAAGAGAAGTTTTTTGATCTTTAGATGACGTTAAATTCCAGTCAACGAAACAGTTAATTAACTAATCCGAGCTATGCAAGTTTTATATGAAGCATGAATATAATCAACTGTTACACACACTGCATGGTATACCATAAGGATCGGAAAAGGTAAACGGCAGTATCTATGCTTAACAAAGAAAAACAATAATTGGACTTTTATCTACAATAAGTAGAATCTTTTGTAAGCTCAACTAACTTCTTGGTTTAGGCATTGTTAATAGAATTGACGTTTCGGTGATAGATGATTCCGGTATGTAGCATATAAGTATGTTTATGTATGTACATGAAACCTCCCAATACCCTATTGTTATGATGTTGACGCTGCAGACGACAGGTGTGCTTGTTGATATCGTCTATTCCTTTACATGCTCATTGTTGTCTCCTAAATTACAGTTTCATAACAAGCGTAAAACGAAACCCTTACCTACTACTTCTTATATTTCCTTACACTTTACTTATATCCAATACTTGAAAATAATTTCGGTGGTTACTTTTTAAAAAATTCTTGTACTGTTTGACAAAAATGGGTATATTTAATATTAAATATGTTAGTCGCGCCATTAAATCAACGGCTTAAATAAAATAAAATACATATTTACGTTTTAAAAAGGTACAAAAAGAACGTATGCGTTTCATATTTATTTTATCCGAGTATATCACGATTGTAATTTTTGATCCAAGGTTTCTTTAACAGCAAGCATAAAATCGTCTGTATTCAGGTACATATTCTCTTTTACATTTGCTAAACCATGAATACAAGCAGCTAAATCTTTAGTCATTTTTCCTGAATCAACGCAATCAACGCAAGCCGCTTCTAACAATACTGAAAATCTGGGGAAAGAGCGTTTACTAAATTAGTCTATTTATAATTTTTCATTTCTGTAAAGAAATGTTTGAAAACCTAATTGAACACATTCTTTCTGTACATAAATATATCAGTTTTACATTCATAAGAATTTTTTAATGTTTGATTACATTCAGTTGGACATTACACTCTGACATCACATTCCTTGAAATTATATTTTTTCTGTCGCAATTACACATAAGAAGTTCATATTTTTATATTATGAATTTTTTTCATTCAAACATAATAAATCGTACCACAATTGTAAGCAAACCTCACCAATGTGAAGAAAAAAAAAGTAATTGTGTATCAATTCAAAATCCAATTCTTCCAGTTGAGTACGACATCTTTCATAGGAATACAATATCACACGAATGTTTAGTTTAATTTGATTATAAATTGTACGCATTTAAAAAAAAAAACAACAACCGTAGTAATCTGTTGCGATATTGAGTCTAATCAATTACGGTTACTTTTTCAAAGAATCCTCTCTTATTAATATGAGAAAAATGTCCATAAATAAAGAAACAAATTACAAACTGAGCTCACCACTCACCTTTCTAAGTCCGTGTTCGAATCTAATTTGGCTCGATGTTTCAATCCTCTGGTCCAAGCAAAGATAGAAGCAATTGGGTTTGTGGATGTAGGTAGGCCCTTTTGATATTGTCTTTAAAATAAATCAATTACCATATTCTTAATTGAACGTAATCGTATGAATTTAGTGATGATAATTATTTTATAAAATACCTATAATGTCTGGTAACGGTTCCATGAGCAGCTTCTGATTCAATTGTTTTACCATCTGGGCATACCAGGACAGAAGTCATTAAACCCAGAGAGCCTACACACAAAAAACAGTATGAATACAAAAATATATTGAAATTGAGTTATAAAAGAAATTAGAACCATAAAAAAGGAAAGCATACCATATCCTTGAGCTACAATATCAGATTGTACATCACCATCATAATTTTTACAAGCCCAAACAAAACCACCGCTACTTTTAAGAGTCTGAGCTACCATATCATCGATTAATCTATGTTCATACCATATTTTATTCTCTTCAAATTTACTTTTGTATTCACTGGAATTTATAGAATACAAGATAAGTAATTTACGAAAATTAAAAATTTTACGTTAGAATGAGAAAAAAAATACACTAGAAGTAAATACGAGTGATAATTTGCGTAGGTAATGATAAAAAGTTTGAAATACGTTACACGGTTACACTCGTTTCATCATCTAGATTTTTTTCAAGGAATAAATTTTGAAACATTAAGCTAAAAATGATAACCTTTCATAGATTTCTTGAAAAATATCCTTGAATTTTCCGTCATATTTCTTTAATATGGTATTTTTAGTTGATAGATAAAGAGGCCATTTCTTTTGTAATGCCATCTAGATGATAATTATTATTGAAAGAAAAAAAATTATTTAATTGTTCACTATCAATGAATAGATTTGAGTCAGTAATTAAATAACTAACACATACTTGAAAACTAGAATGAGCAAAATCTTTAATAGATTCGTCAATATTATACATAGCTAAAGTCACACCGGGTGATTTAAAATCAAAAACCGTAAATCGTTCTTGTTCGCCGGTTTCACTCGTGTACACCAATTCTACCTATGAAAATCGTAAAGAGAATAACTCATTACCGAGATGAAATGCTAAAGCATATCGAAAAAAAAATACTCACTTTACCAGGTTTTTTGACAACAAAATCAGTAGCTTTATATTGATCGCCATGAGCATGTCTACCAACAACTATAGCTGATGTCCAACCTGGTACAATTTTTGGAATCGTTTTGCATATTATAGGTTCTCTGAATACTGTACCACCGAGTATATTTCTAATTGTACCATTTGGACTAAGCCACATCTTTTTTAAATTAAATTCTGAAATGAAATTCATGAGCTATTTGTTTTTCAGCCTTTTATGTGCAAATGTACGTCAGTATTTTGCAAGTACCTTTCACTCTAGCTTCATCAGGGGTAATTGTAGCACATTTAATTCCAACATTATGTTCTTTAATTGCTAACGCTGCATCGATGGTAACTTGATCATTGGTCGAATCTCTGTTTGGCAACCCTAAATCATAATACAGAGAGTTCACCTGAAATAAATACATAATTGCATACATTTTGTAAAAATATTCAAAAAAAACATTTTCTAAAATTTGAAGACAAAATAGCGTTACTTTAACATATGGAAATATTAGCGAGTCTTTAATTTTCGCCCATATGATTCTGGTCATCTCATCGCCATCCATCTCAACCACTGAGTTCTGAACAACGATTCTTCTAGGAACGTCAGTTCCATCTGTTCATAAGAAAATCGACAATACGTATTAATTTAGTTGGAAAAAATAAATTAAGTAAAAACACGACCACTTACAGTTTCTGAAGTATTGATTAAGAACATTGTTTGACGCGAATAATGAATTCGACGAAGAAAGATTCAAAAAAGTAGAATCACAGTTAGAAATAAATCGACTTTGAATAATTTTTAAAGCCATTACGCGAAGATTTCAAATGGCAGACGACATTAATACATCATTTTCATAAACTATTTTAAAAAATACTAATAAAGTTATGATAATTGTTACGAAACAATTGAAGTTCGGATTCGAATTATTTTCTGCTGATAACGTTATCAGGTTGTTTTCAAGTGGGAACTAAAAGCGCTATGAGCACAAATGTGACGTTCGCGTGATTGCTTACGTATACGTCACAATTTCAATGCTACACAAAGTAGGAACCTAAGAATAAAGGAAATTTTTTTTCCTAATTCGAAAATCTTTCAATACTATTGAGAAGAACGCCTGAAAAGTTGCATAGAATTTCATAAAGAAAAATTTATGGCAGCATTGTTTTCTATCGTTAAAAGAACGGTAAACTTTTATTTTTTTGAATTCTGGTGTTATTGCACTGGACGATTTCTTCATTTATGAAATAATAATTTATCAATTCAAGGTATTACACAATGATAAAAAATTTTGTTACTAAAAAAATCGTATATTTAAATGAAAAGTTATGACGGTTTGCATTTTTAATTTTGCTAGTTTTATATCAAGTTATGAGTCCTTGACCAATAGCAATGAGCTACCTACCTACCTACCTGCCTAATCTATACCAAAGCTGCGATAACTTTTGTTAGTAGATACTCAAAAATTTACTGGTACGCACCAAAATTCTTGATGAGTATAAATTTGGTGAATTTTGTGAAATGACTCCGTGTATTTCCATCAAGTTTAAAAATTCAGAAATCCGCGGTAAAGAAACAATTTCTTGGCATGGAAAAAAATACTATTCATTTTTAGGAATTCCATACGCTGAACCACCAATTGGAAACCTAAGGTTTTTAGTGAGTACAAATGGCAAACATTTTTTTAGCCAATACTCTTAATATATACATTAATCACTTCGTAATTTACACAGCCACCTCGACCTTTCAAAAACTATCCAAAGCATATTGATGCCACTGAATTTAAGAATTGCTGCGTTCAATATCACGAGTCAAAAATTATAATTGGAAGTGAAGATTGCTTGTATTTGAATATCTTTCTTCCTAAAGTATAGATAATTTTTTTTTTTCAAAATACTTTTTTAGCTTGATAAAATTTCAATAAAACGGCTCATTTATTTACTTACCCGCACGATTTCAGCTTCCTTCTCCCAATGTATTACTACCAGTCACGTTTTTTATTCATGGCGGCAGCCACAGATCTTTTTCTGCCAATATAGTTACTCCTGCTTTACTAATTGAGTACGGTTTTATTATTGTAACTTTCAATTATAGAATGCATGCTTTAGGTGAGTGTAAATCATTTGTTTATTAATAAGTATGCATGGGTAAATGTTTTTCATTTCGTACTCCTGAATTTTTTCAGGTTTTTTAAACTTAGGCTTACCTACTTGTTCGGGAAATGCTGGTCTGAAAGATCAGCTTTGCGCATTACATTGGGTTAAAGATAATATTCAATATTTCGGCGGTGATCCAAACAATATTACGTTATTTGGAATGAGTTCAGGAGCTTCATCAGCTCATATGATGGTCATGTCTCCTCTATTCAAAAGTAAATCATCAGACTATTACGTTCATTATTCATTTATCATGTTATACCAATTCAACTTCATTTTATGTCTTATTGAATTCAGACCTATCTAACAAATTAATTTTATGCGGCGGACACGCTCTTAATCCATGGAACTTTAACCCGTCACCTTTGAAATTGGCTTTTAAATTGGGACGTAAATTTGGATACGAAGGCAATGATACAGAGCAACTTTTGAATTTACTCAAATCAGTTCCAGCAGAAAAATTATTAGAAGCTTCTAAAATGATTAGTTATGAAAATTTGGAGGTAATATACTTTTAGAAAATAATAAATAAGTAAGAATTAATTGAAGGGGAAAAACATTATTCATCTTTTATACCGAGGTATTAAAAAAATAAAGTCTCCTCGGATTTTTATTCAAATTTTTAATCCTTTACACTCTTATTCTATGTACCTACTACCTAAGTAGTTGAAAACTTTTTACAGAGGCCGTGCAGCAATTCATTTTTACCTTCAGTTGAATCCATCAAAGAACAAGCTTTTCTACCAGATTCACCGAAAAATTTATGGAAAAATGTTAATTCGTTATCAATAATTTTTGGAATAAACGAAAATGAAGGAATTTACTTTCTAAGAAATTCAGGTACCAGAAAAATAAAAACAAATTAATGCATCTATTTGTAAGAAATTCTAATGATTTCATTCTGGTAACAATTTTCTGGCTTTTCGCAGAGTTTTACCGACTTATTTCGAATTTAAATTCACTTAAAATTACAATCGCTGACTTAACTTCCGTAAGAGAAGAATTTTTGGAAAATATGTTTAAAGAAATTACTTCCTTCTATGAAATTACTGAGTCAGATGATCAAGAAAATTTCAGCGCCAAACTAAAAGTAAACAATTATTGACTAATTTTTTTATCACGAAGCTTTTGTTCATGACTTGAAGGATTTTTTTCAGTACAGCTTTTTACTGATTTGATTCTCGAAGATTACTACACTACATTTGATTTCCTACACAAATTTTCCGATTCACATTCCGTTTTTAACTATAAATTTATATATTGCGGAGAAAATAATAAAATGATGAATATGTGGGGACCTCACTTAAAGTGGAATGTTGAAGGTAAACAAAATAGGTACCTATATATACTAGGTACTCACTTTTACAAGTACCTACTAGACATACCTGTTACCTACCTAGCTAACTGTGTCAAGATGAAGATAAGTAGTACTACATATTTACTAAGTATTCATAACTTACATATCAATTACCCTGAACCCTTACCTTCAAACTCCTACAGGTAGCTACCATGTGGATGAATATGGTTATGTACTAATAAAAGAAGAGTGTCGTTTATCAGAAAAAGATATGAAAGTAGCTGATAATATTTGTACGTTATGGAGTAACTTCGTTAAATACGGGTACTGGGAAGATTTTTATTCACTTTTTTTACTTTTAGTAATTTGGTAATTTGGTAAAATAATTAAATGGTGTAAATATGTCCTACTCATTTTATTCTTAAAATTATTACAGAAATCCGAATGAAACATTTATCGATAATTTGTGGATTCCTTCAACCAGAAAAATGCCTCGTTACCTACAGGTCGATGAAAATTTAAGTACAAGAAATGAAAACCTCAACTCAAAACGAGAAGATTTTTGGAAATATTTATCCTTAAAATATTCCTTATGAAGTCAAATCCGAATCGTAGTGCATCAATAATACGTAGTACAATGGTACATGCAATCGAATAAAAGCTGAATACTTATAGGCACTTTGATTATTTATTCTTGGAACAACAGGCAGTAGATACATGTAAATATTGTCTTATTTACCTAATACTTAAAATCTCAATATGTATAGAATATTTTAATCTATCGCCTTTGAAATCATCTTTTAAATTGTAGACTTTTGCCTGACAATTCATTGGCATATAGTCACGAAATTCATTATTTTTGCTTTTTTCTTTGGCCCATATCTACTTACTTTTACATGCTTTTACGAACTGAAAAGAAAAAGTGATAACGATAAAGCGATACTTGCATGTTACCTATTTTTAATGTGAAATAAATGTTGGCTACGCTGTGTAGGTAATAACTTTTTATAAATTAGATGTAATTCTTAGTAACTCTTTATGTATGTGGTTCTTTTTTTCTGTCACAGCATAAAAAATGTATCAAAAACAAAATTTTGAATTTTTTGTGCGAAAATTCTCCGTAGATACATACCTATTCTTTAAATACTAAAACTGTATCACATACATTAACAAAGTTTACCGGTTTACGTCACCTTTTCCGAGAAATGTGTCATAAAGTGGCTTTTATTTCATAAGTACCAACGTATTTTTTTTAAATACTGAATGACTTAAGTTCTTCACGTATCGCGTAGTAAAATTTGTTTAAATTTCACTCGTAAAATGGCTTCGTATACCTTCATTCCATTCAAAAACTCAAAAATCCGAGGGATTGAGAAGTCATCTTTGAATAAAAAAAAATATTACGCGTTTTTAGGCATTCCATACGCTGAGCCACCGATAGGTGATTTGAGGTTTAAGGTAGGTTAATGAATTTTTCTTATTATTTTAAATGCGAACCAATGTCCATTATTTATTACAACTTACAACTTACCTACGGGTAGGTAATCTTTCCCTTATTCCTGAACATTATGAACTGAGAGAGTAATTCTTTGTTTTTCCGTAGGCCCCACAGCCTTTGAAAAATTTTTCAGAAAATTTCGATGCTTCTGAATTCAAAGACAGTTGTATACAATTTCATGAACTGCTCGGAAGAAAGCTAGGGAGTGAAGACTGTTTATATCTGAACATATACATTCCAAAAGTGTTGAACCTAAATTTTATCTTTGCACGAGTTTTCGAAATACAAATGAAAATATATGCGCTGTATTAACTTTGTAAATTTTTTTAGCTTCCTTCGCCAGATTTATTGCTACCTGTAGTACTTTACTTTCATGGAGGGGCGTATCGAACTCTTACTGCAAATTCAATGCACCCGCACTTACTCATCGAATATGACATTATTATTGTGTCGTTCAACTTTAGAATGCACGCTTTAGGTAAAAGATTCGCTTTCCAACAGCCTTTAGTTGAGAATTTTATCAATTCTTTTATTTTGCAGGGTTTCTTAATTTGGGTTTACCCGACTGTCCAGGAAATGTTGGTCTAAAAGATCAGTTATTCGCGTTACAATGGGTTAAAGACAATATAAAATACTTCGGTGGTGACCCAAATAATATCACATTATTTGGAGTGAGCTCAGGTGCCGCATCTGCTCACATGTTATTAATGTCTCCTTTAAATAAAAGTATGTAATTTTACTTTACAGCATCACACTCTAGCTATATGATATATTTTTAATCCGTATGCTTTCTTTCTATTCGAAAGATTTAGCCAATAAATTGATCTTACTTGGAGGCAATGCCTTGAATTTATGGCATATAAATCCTTCACCTTTGAAAGTTGCTTTTGAATTGGGTCGAAAGTTGGGATATGAAGGTGACGATAAAGAAGCGCTTTTAAAATTATTGAAATCCGTTTCAGCCGACGAGTTATTGGAGGCGGTGTTGTCAATTTATGACGAAAATTTGGAGGTATTATCGACGACAGAAAATTTCTTCTCTTATACTGCTATTCATATGCATATCTGAGTAATTATGAACAGTTCAAATGCGAGTGGAAATTTGATTTGGTATCTATATCTTTGAAATGTTTGAAATATTTTCAGCAACCAAGAAGTTATGCTTTTCGTCCTTCTGTAGAGGACATTAAAGAAGAAGCTTTTCTACCAGATTTACCATCAAATTTATGGAAAACTGTGAATCACGTATCTATAATCAACGGAATAAATGAAAACGAAGGGACTTTTTTCCTTAGAGATCTAAGTGCCTAAATACTCTTTTTTAAATAAATGACTACGGTCAATCCACTTGTGCAGTTTTATCTCACCTTCAAATAATTTCTAGGATTCGCTGAACGTGTTATTCGATATGATGCATTGAAAACTGTATTATCTGACATAACTTCTGTTGAGGAAGAATTTCTGGAAAACATGTTTACGGAAATAATTTCTTTTTATGAGATAGATGAAATAGATGACTCGAAAAATTACAATGCAAGAATGACTGTAAGAACATTATTTTCATTCTACAACTCTCTATACCGAGTGTTCAGCATTAACGTCGCCATCCTTATACTGGTAATAGGTAAACTCATTAGACTTATATGTATAATGGTTAGCATACCCAAAAAATCGAAGGAACGGAGACATGAAATTTTCAAAATTTCATTTTCACTTAAACCTACTACTTACTTTGAAAAATTGTAGAAAAAAGATTAATAATGATAAAAATTCACTGTTTGCTTTAAAACATAGTGTACACTTCGAATATGTCCGGTATAAAAATCAACAGTTTTTTCTGCCTAATTTTCATGAGATGTTACAATCATAAGAATTAAAAAAAAACATCGCTCCGCGAGCTTTTTTCATAATCAGTATTAAGGGTAGAAAGAGTTCAATGGAACTAAAAAGTTGAAACCCCCAAAAGGCACATTAAGGACCTACACTAAATCTACATACCAAATTTCAAATTCCTATAGCTCAATTTGAAGAGGAATTATGCGTGATACCAACTCAAAAAATAAGAAAAAACGGCCAAAGAACCACATTTTTGAGGCTATGGGAGGGTGCAATGGGGCTGAAAAGTCCGGAACACCAAAAGGTACATCTAGGGCCCCTACTAAATGTACATACTAAATTTCAACTTTTTAGCTTAATTTGGTAGGGAGATAGGGGAGGAATAGTTCTTTTTCAAAGACAAAAAAGGGGAAACTCTTCAAATCTCCCCTCCTAATTGACCTAGAAACTTGATTTTTGTATATGTTATACAATTTTGGATCCTTTATCAATTGATTCAAATAGAAACAATTTTTGGGTTTTTGACTTCTCAGCATCCCCTCTCCCGAATTTGGGCATATCTGAATTCTGACCCATGTCATCCTCACTCACATATATATATCTAATTCTTCACCAAACTGAGGCGATTAGCCGAATCAGAGCGATTTTAGTCAGTATCAAGCAGAGTAAATAATTTTAGTGTTTGGGGGGAAAAAAATGAATGTTTGACATGGCCAAAAATAGTTTTAACGGTCTACTAGGACCCCAAAACGGACATTCTCACTCTTGATTTTTTTACCACAGTCACTCACTTGTGTTCCTTGTTATGTGGCACAATTGTTTCGCTTTTCTCGCGTTTACTTTTAAAATTGGAATTTATTTTTCTGTTTTTGTTCAAAATAACTAAATATTTTTTTCTTTGGTTGATTTTTTTTCTCCGTATAAATGCAACCCCCGGGGTTACCACCCCAACCACTGAGTTGAAGATGCTATCTCGTTTATTTAAAAATTTTTTAATAAGGTGCTCATAATAGCTTTTTCAAAAGTTATTCACAAAAAAATTAAAAAGTTACAAATTTTTAGTCATATTTTTTAGTATTTATTTTATCATATTTTACGAACCACTTCGCCCCCATTCTTGATTTTTATACAACACATACTCGAGAGTATACACTATGTTTTAGAGCAAACAGTAAATTTTTATCATTATAAATTTTTCCCCAATGAATTTTTTAAATGAGCGATAGGATTGGGTTAAAATGAAATTTTCCCCCTTCGATTTTTCGGGTATGCTAACTATTATTTATATGGTATAAGGATGGCGAGGTTAATGTGGAATACGCGGTACATGTGATTATTTATGCGTTAAACATAATGTATTCTTACATCTTGTTTTTTAAACAGTTCTTTTCAGATTTACTATTGAAACATTATTACACCGGCCCTAATTATCTACGCCCCGCTTCAGATTCTTATTCAATTTATACCTATAAATTCGTATATTGCGGAAAACACAACATAATAACAAACGCGTGGAAAGAATGCATCAAGGGAAATATCAAAGGTAGGCTGTTCAAAACTTAATTTATGGGTAAGATTAATTTTCATATTTATTAAATAGATGTTTTTTTTTCAATTTCAGGTACTTTCCACGCCGATGAATGTGGTTACTTGATCATTCAAAACAAATGGTATACTCCGGAAAACGATATTAAAGTAGCAAATATCGTTACAACATTATGGACTAATCTGATAAAATATGGGTAAGTGATGACAAATTCAACAAAATATTAATCCCAATATTTAATTGACTGAAATTTATAATTCAGAAATCCAAATGGGGAAGTATTCAACAATGTGTGGCTTCCTTCATCGGAAGAATTGCCATGCTATTTACAAATCGATTTAAATCCATCGATGAAAAACGAAACTATTAATTTTAAAAGAGCCGAGTTTTGGAAATATCTAACAGAAAAATATTCTTTACCTTCATAGATACCAGACCTATTTACCAATCCATAAATTATTCAAATGTTCAATTAATTCTAAAAATAAATATTTTATTAATAATTTATTTCACAAATATTTTAGTACAACTGCGTATAATAGTTTCATTTCTTTTTTAAATACAAAACATTTTGAATGTACTAGATATACTTAGATGTACTTAAAAACAATAAATAAAAAAAATTAGTTTACAGAGTTTTACTTAAAAAATTAAAAACAAAAAAGTTTTTTCATTACATAAAACATTAGGTACAAATTATATGAACATTTGTACATTTATTTACAGAACAGTATTTTTCGTTGCCTTAAAAATAAACGGTCAGGTTCATATGCTCTGAACTTTTGCATTCATTCACTAATGGTGTCACACTGACGTCAGGATTCAATTTCATCGTCTACAAATCCAATAAATCAATACAGATGAATTATTTTCTAAAAATTTTGAACGTATAATTGAATTTACGAACTAACCCCTTTTTGGAAAGAATCAGCTTCATCATCCCAACTGAGCTTTTTCACTCGTCTAGGAATGGATCCAATTGACCACAAGTCATTACCGCATTTATTACTTTGCGGACTAGGAGTCGGTGTCCTTGATGACACAGATGCTTGCTGAGGGGTCGGTGTTCTCGATAAATTAGGAACTTGGGGAGGTGCTGGTGCGATCTTATGATGACGCTGAGGGACTGGAGGAGATGTCCTTTGGACACCATTTCTCGCTAAACCATTTCTACTGGAGGTTCCTATAAAATAGTCTTTTTCTAGGAAATTGGGCAAAAAATCAACGACATTATAGTTGTATTTACAAAAATTTACAAAATTATTTACATTTTTTTTTTTTTTTTTTTTTTTTTGAAACAACGACACTTACTTTTAACCGTAGCCGTGTATAAAGGACTCGTCGATGTGGTAGTATTTCGGAATTCTGTGGTACCGTTAAAAACAGGATTTTCAATTTTACCAAAAGGTGGTAAACGTTTTGGAGGCGACGTAGTGAAAAAGCTATCCAATTTATTACCATTGACGTTCTTTGGTTTTTTGCTGCGAATTAAATTATAATATTTACATATCGAATATTAATTTGTATTATAAGTATTATTAGATAGGCAAAATTTACTCGTACTTTTTTTGAATGTATAAAATAAGCAAAACTATAATCAAAGCGAGAACTCCTAGAATACTGATGAACGACACTAATATGGCAAAACTAGTGTTTTGAGGCACCCATTGACTAGCTGATGAAACTACAGCTTCTGGTAAATGCACAATAACAGGAACGGATGCCTAAAATAAAATTTATAAGTACACAGGTATTGATTAATTTTGAAACTTTTCAATGCCAATATACCTGTCTTGGAGGAATTCCAGAATCGGTAGCAACTGCGACAAGATGCACAGTGGAGCTATTCACTTTACTCAAATCACTTACGGAAATTTCTCCAGAATCATCGATTGAAAATAATCTAAATAATTATAAAGTTATTATCATGTAACAGATTATATGCTTTGATTACGAATAATGGGGCACATATTTTAATACAAACCTCGAATATGGTCCTCTCAAAGAAAGAGTAACGTGATCACCTCGATCTCCATCAGCAGCTTCAACCTTTCCTATTACAGTACCAGGGGTCAATTGGTTGGGTGCTACGTCAGGTATGAAAAATTCGTATTGAGGGTATCGGAATCTAGGATCCCAATCGTTAACATTGAGCACTGATATATTTACTGATGCGCTGGTATTCTACGAATAAAATATACGTAATATTAATTTAATGCGATAAAATTTCTATTCCATGATCTACTCGAAATAGAGAAAATTTTCTCACCACATAACCATCGGTAGCGAATACTAGAAATGAGTAGTTATCGACAGTTTCATAATCAACAGGTCTTTTGAGAATTATTTCGCCATTTGGTGTAACGTTAAATGTATTTGTATAACTACTTAACCAATATTTCAGTCTCTGTAATTATTAGTAAAACGTTTTCTCTCATCGAATTTTTTACCAAGTTCAAAAACTTATGTTTTTTTATTACTGGATATTTTTCGCTTACTTTGTCACGAGGCTTATTTGTTATAACTGTCAATAATACACTGTTAACCGGAACATTTTCTAATATGGCAGCAAAATAATTATTATGCAAAAATTGCAAATCGTGCAAAGATGTTCCTGGTCTACTGATGGTTAAAGTCGCTAAAGCATATCTATCAGCGTTATCAAATTGGGTAGCCTAGAAAGAATAAATACAAAATTACATGTATACGTAATGGATAAAAAACAGCTGAGAAAGTTCAAAATAGATATAAAGTGTTACATAGATAAAACCTACCCTAACTACGAGAACAGCTGGTTGAGTGAAATCATCGTCCGGAATATTTCTTTTGACAAAAATACTTCCGGTGTCTCTATTTATATCAAAATATCGATAATCTGATCCTTCTGTAATGGAAATTTATTCAAAAATGAAAAAACAACAAAAAAATAAATTCTAAAATATGATATTTCAATTACCTGAATTAAAGCTATAATAAATCGGCGACTTAATACCTAAATCTTGATCATACGCTGAAATTTCTCTCGGAGAAATACGTAATCTGGTACCCTGCAATTACATCCGATTTAATACACCGAAAATCGAATGGTTGCCTATGGTTTCACGTAAGGAAAATATCAATACCTGCGTTGCATGATCAGGTAACGTTGCTACGTATCGATCATCGGCAAACTTTGGATTTTGATCATCGGCATCGATTACATTTACATAGACAATTGCATCTGAGTATTGAGGTGGATTCCCTTGATCCTAAAACAAACGCAATAGTAATTAGTTATCATAGTCGATTGCGTACATATAGGTACATATTTAATAGATACGGGAACCACACAAAGTGTCATTAGCCGGCTTGATCAGCGATCTATGAAATAAATGATGTTCGTCTAATCCATGAGTAAACAAACACCACATAAGAAATGCCTATCATGCAAGATATTACAAGTAGGTTTAGGTATATACATTTTTTTTTTTTTTTTTTTTTTTTTTTAATACAAACCTGAGCTCTAATGGTAATTGTGAAATTTGGTAATGACTCATAATCTAACGGTTTCCTCAACACTAGGGTACCTTCTAGCCCATTAACGAAGGAGAAATATTCCTATAATTACAAAATTTCGATAATTTTAGTCGAATGAAATATCATTAGTTCAAAAGAAACGAGTAATTAGAAACAAATTTCCTTACTGAATACAATCCTGAAAGTACTGAATACTGAACCGTAGAAAACGGACCTTGTTGATCAGTATCTATTGCTCGTATACCTTGTAATACTCTGGTACCCACAACAGTCACCTAAACAAAATGAAAAACATTTTATTGGTAAATTGAATAGTACATACGATAGCTTTGTGTAAAGATAAACTTCAAATTTATAGTCATTGATGATTTAAAACGATAGTAAAACTTCGTGCATTTATTTTACCAACCTGCGAAAAAAAAAAAACTATCGGAGTTTTAGCTCAGGTGACCAGCGTAGAGATAACGTAACGTAAGGTAATAAATTGAGGTGATTAAATTTTTTATTTATTTATTTTTTTCAAGATTTTGAAACGATGTCATTTGATTTTTTTTTTTAAGAATAAAAAGTTGGAATAAATTGAGGTGAATGAATTAAAAATTTTTGAAAGAAGATTTTATAATTGAATGTAATTGCGTTTAAGCATAAAAGTACATACGAAGTGTTTTACTCCGGAAAAAATTATTTATCGTAAGAACTAAAAAAAAAGGAAAATCAATAACAGGTAAGTAAATCACTGACATCAACATGTCATTTTTATTAATTACGTAAATATTAAACGTTATTAATTTAATTCACCAAATCTGTCTCGAGTTAAAGAATTTATTATAAGAAACATTTAGTTCCTTACCTACCAACATGCCAATAACATACGAATACTACAAACCATTTAAACCAATATAATACATATATGATAAATTGATTTTGGCAAACTCCTATCAAAGTTTATGGTCGCGCTGAAGCTCGGCAAGTATGTCATCAGTCGAAAAAACACATCGTCAACATTATTCGACATTTATAATTTAAGACATATATATTATAAAATAAATCTATCTTTATAAGCTATTTTTAAGAAATTGCGGTTAAAGCGATAAAACGTCAAAAATAATTGTTTCTATTCTTACTTCCGAAACATTTAATAAATAAGGAGCGTTGATGAATTGCGGAGCATTATCGTTTACATCTGTCACTCGAATATTTACTGGAATTATGAAACTCTGAAATAAAGCATCTCATTAACATCTCAATTCACTAAACGCGATCGTTGATGGAGATGAAAATTAGTCGGTATTTAAACGCAAAAATCAACCATACCGGGTCTAAGGTTCTTTTTCTGTCGCATATAACGTTTATAAATACCGAGGCTGGTCCTTCGATACCCTGTGCGAAAAGCAATAAATGTTTGGTTATTGACCATCATCATCAATTTAAAATCGATCCAGATACGTATGCCCAACTAGGTTATAAAACCATTACCTCTTTATCTAGTTGTTTAACGAGAGATAAATTCTTTGTGAATGGCGCGATCGATACAGGGCTATCGGTTTCTTTTAGATGTAATTCTATGTTACCGAATTCTCCGGCATCTCCGATGATTTTCAAAGATCCTGTGAAATTCAAGTGTTAGGTTTGTCCAAATCTAACCAGAGGTATTTATAAAAATACATTAGGGGCATACTCAGCAATTTGGGGCCTCATGCCAACTTGATTAAATGGGCCCCTTATTGTTACACTTCCAATTTCTATTTGATTTTTTTAATTGTACAGTGAATGGTCGAAATTCGATTCGTGATTTTAATATTTATTTCATCTCTGTTCTCGTCTATCCCGAAAAAATATGTTTTACGTCTTATTTTTCCTATTCATCAATCATCACGAAATAACATTGAAAAATAGGCAAAAATTGTACAAAAATCGTAAAAAAAATCACTGAAAATTTGGTAAACAGGTGACAAAAATACGTGAAAAATATAGAAAATTCATTCAAAATTACGAAAAAATATTAAAAGGTAGGTGGAAATTTGTAAAAAATGCGAAGAAAATCGTTCAGAATCAATGAAAATTGGGTGAAAAATTAACAGAAACATGTGAAAATTGCAAAAAATTATTCAAAAATTATGAAGAAAAGTTAGAAAATACGTGAAAATTGACCTAAAATATGAAGCAAAACGTTCAGAATTAACAAAAATTGGGTAAAAAATTGATAGAAATACATAAAATTGATCAAAAATCAGGAAAATATATTGAAAAATATGTGAAAATTGACCTAACATATGAAAAAAATTACTAAAATTCATCGCAAACTGATCAAAAATTACAAAAAAATCGTTAAAAATCGTCAAAGTTTGGATAAAATATCATCTTAAATTTGATAAAAAAGATGGATTTTTGAATTTTGATCAATGCTCTGCATTTTACACGTATTTCTGTCACTCTTCTCCAATTTTGATGGTTTCTAAACATTTTTTTCTTATTCTAAATCAATTTTCACCTATTTTTCGACATTTTTTTGTGATTTTTGATCAATTTTTTTACATATTTTCTATAGTTTTTAAACTAATTCTCAATGATTTTAACAATTTTTTTCCTGTTTTAGGTTAGTTTTCATGGTTTTTAATATTTTTTCGTGATTTTCTACAAATTTTCTGCACTTTTTAAATACGTTTGTTGAAATTTTACCAAATTTTCAATGTTTTTATAGTAATTTTTAGTCAATTTTCACACATTTTTCAAGATTTTTTAAATTCTTACCCAATTTTTGATAACTCTTTACCGATTTTCTTCATATTTTAGGTCAATTTTTACACATTTCTCAACATTTTTTTCATGATTTTTGATCAATTTTCTTCATTTTTATGCATATCTGTCAATTTTTTACATATTTGCATCGATTCTGAACATTTTGTTTCATGTTTCTGATCAATTTTCATCCGATTTTCAACATTTTTTTGTAATTTTACCAATCTTTGATGATCTTTTGCACAAATTTCGACAATTTTTAACATTTCAAAAATAGGGAAACATCTTGGAAAACTCGAAAAAACATTTTTTCATTATGTTTTTCGCTCTTGAAATTGATCGTTTTTTATCGAAAATTTTTTTTCTCGTACTAAATCCCAAAATATCTATATTTATACGTTACATGGCCAATTTTCACTTCATTTCGTTTCTTTTTTGTAATTTTTGAAATTTCAATATGTTACAACGACACATTCGTATTCAGCCGCCCAAACTACCATTAAACAAATTATTTGCATGACAAGGTACTCAAATTTCGAAAATTTACATATTTATATGAAATTTTCGCCTGCTCATATCCCAACCCCCAATTATATTTCAGATGATCGTAAAAAACAAATTGGTGGGGAAGAACTTTGGGGAAATCTCATACAACACATGACGAAACTCTTTAAATTCGTGTTTAGAGGACAAAAAGGATCTAGTACAAAAAAATTCAGCTTGTCTTCTTACTTTCCCCTATTCAATTATTATTTTTTTAGGGTTAATGTTTACTTATGCTGTGGTTGTACCTACTTGACTAAAGGTATGAGTAGGGCAAATTTTAAACTCCGAATACATTTATTGCGCGAATGGGGTATATGAGGTAGTTTGAGCTACTAAAAGAATCTGTTTCTATTGTTTTTCTGCTTTGGGGCAGATTCAGCTATCTTCTTCGCCGGTTTCAAATCTTATCTCCAAACATTATATTTTTTGGGAACAGTTGAGACCTCTTTCTCAATGAGAGGCCCTACACCAAAGCACCCAAACTGATAGCGGTAGCACGCCCCTAGTATACATAATATTTTTTACAACTTAGGTTTGGTTTACCTAGGAACGATCCAACTAGGAGATCTTCGCTGACAAAAAAGCTCTCCGCTGATCCTCCATTTTCCAAGTAACATCTGTTATCTGTAAAATTAACAAAAATACGATGTACTTAATGAATTTTACTTAATCAGATAATATAGGTTGGTAAGTTGATATAATTCATAACGAGATTTCAACAACATTTCAGGTGGCGATCATTAGAATTATGCTACAAAGAACACTTGTAAATTTATAATCGGCGAAGATGCACGATTTTCTAGAGTTTCACTACCACAACCCTAACGCTGAAAAATTTTCAACACGACTAATAATCCCATAAAACCAGATGTTACAATGAAATTACCGAAGCGTTGAAATTCTTAGACAGCTTGAGTTTTAATGTAGATTGCAGAGGAAACCGAAGTCTGAAAATAATAACCGGAAAAAACGACAAACAGGTGTTGTCTCGATGATTTACAAATTCATTCTTAAGGTAACTATTGCATTTGCAAGTATATGCATATTCTTAGGTTTAATTTATGTACTTTCGATTCATCTGCATAGGTAGTCGACCTATTCGACAAACGAGTAACGAATAAAATTTCACTTTACTCATTATTCTTTAGCTTCCACTTATCACTTGAAAAAAAATCGTGATAAAAACAAATAGCATAACTAGGGTAGAAGGGGTGAATCGGCTCTTGGCCTGAGATTTTCAAAACTATCTAGTGGAAGTTGATCTCTATGGTCTGAAAACTCGTTCATAAAATTTTTGGCTTCCTTACTCCCGGATATCGCTCTAAATGTGTTCGAAATACAACTGTAGCTTATAAATATTTATATTCTACAATTCTGAAACGATTTGTTTCAAACTTGCAGGGACGGTGGACTATATCAACGGTCATCCGTGGAGATTTTTAAAAATTTTTTTGATTATTTTTCCATCACGAAACGCGAAGTTTCTAAATTTCAAAACTAAATATCTACATTTTGTTTCAGATTTGGAGCAACAAAAAAATATACATTATACATAAGACCCATACCTATAACACATATGTATATTTTTTATTTTTTTCATGGTGGAAGGCCTGAAAAAATATGAAAAACCATCCCTTTAATTCATTTTGCCATCTTAAAACAGTCATTTTCAGTCAAATATTTCTGTCCCTTAAAATATGTTCTATTGGACTGCTTTACGTTCGATTGGGGCTATTTTTACTCAAATTTATTTATTTTTATGGTTTTTGGTAATTATTTTTTTCGAAAACATCGATGGACGATTAAAAAGTTCAAAGCCTTCACACGAAAAAATTGACCCTGAATTCGTGTTCAGCGGGCTAAATCATCGCCATTTTGACACTTTATACGATAATTTTTCGTAAATTCCAAGTTTTCGATTTTTTATTTGATTTTTTTGAAAAAGTCATATCGCTAGTAAGTTTTCACAAATTAAGATGAAAATTTGAGTAAAATCAACGCAAATAATGTTTAGATCGGAGTAATTTGACCATCTGAACACGAATTTAAGGTTAGTCTTTTCGTGTAAGGCCTTTGAATTTTGTAATCGTCCAACGATATTTTTGGGAAGAAAATTTGAGTAAAAATGGCCACAATCGAACATAAAGAAGTCCAATAGAAAACATTTCAAGGGACTAAAATATTCGAGCGAAAATAACTATTTCAAGCTGGAAAATTGAATAAAAAGGATGATTTTTAGTATTTTTTAAGGTCTTCAACCGCCAAAAAAAATCTGAAAAAAATATATGTTATAGATATGGGTCTACTGAGTAATGTATACTTTTTTCGCTGTTCCAAGTCTGAAACAACATGCATATAGTTGATTTTGAAATTTAGAAACGTTGCGTTTCGTGATGAAAAGATGATAGAAAAAATTTGAAAAAATTTCCACAGATTACCGTTGATATAGTTCATCATCGCTGCAAGTTCGAAAAAAAAAACTCGTATTTCGAACACATTTAGGACGATATTCGGGGGTAGAGGTGAGGCAGGGGACAAAATTTTTACCAGAGAGTTTTCAGACCATAGGGACCACTTTCTACTTGATAATTAGAAAATCGCAACCAATAAGGGCACGACAGTGTTCTTTAGAATACTGATCCAATCTTATAGGGGTAGAAAATTTTATATGCTTAAAGATCCTGCAAAAAAGTATAAATTTGAATTGCGCCGACTAAAAGAAAAGCAAGGTTCATAATCTATTTATTTTTAAAAAGGATAATTTTATTTCCAATCAACGAAGAGGTGTGTTTTGAGTAGAGGTATACTCGTACATCTGATTTTAAATACGTTACCCAGGATACACAATACACACGTGGTCGAAATGATAATACCAATCGCGTGACGACGAAAGCTAATATAAACGTTATCTCGATCGTAGATCATCACAAAGAACTGTCTAAATCAAACCCCATTATACCTATTTCGTATATGTTTAGCTAGGTAGTACGCACCTAGGCACTAGGCACCTCTACGTAAGTATACTTATAAAATCGAAATCGTAACTGGACTATCATTTAAATGCGCAGCTCACAATAAAATAGGGTTCAAGGGTTTATCAAGTGGAAAAGTTGTCAAGTCATAAATCATACGTAAAGATTTGAAGTGAAATCGTATACTTAGTAGACGATTGCTGCCCTAATTATTACGAAAGAATTTCTATAAAGGTATAATATAGCTAAGTACTTCCTTAAGATGATATCGAGTGATAGACTTTCATTAAGACAATAAATTTATTTCTACTACCGCACATATTGACTCGCTTTCAAAACACGTAAATTTCATTTCAAATTATTCACCAACACATTTTTGCCTTCCGTTCAATAACCTTTCGTTGAGTTAATAAGCGATAAAATGTTTATAATTAAGGATCGAATTTATACCAACATTATATACTCTCGAATAAAACGAACGGGTATATCGGTAACGTGCTCTTCTAAAAAAAAAAAAAAAAAAAAAAAAAAAAAGGTCGCCGATACACCTAATTGAGATGAAAAAAAATACGTATGTAACGTACATTGCACATCGTATCGGTACCATTATTCCGTTCATAATGTTATTACATCGCGCATCATATTTTATTTATCACTATAATACTGTAGGTACCTCTACCTACAATGTAGTTGACATTCTTTTCTTTTTTCTTTCACGGAAACAAAACGATGCCATCTGTGTAAATCGTGATTTGCTTGTCGTGTTCTACTCGCAAGACTCTATAATCGAGATTTATTATTTTACTCGTAGTAAATAACACCCGCGTTTTACCTGCAGCATCATCCCAGACTACCAAGAGATTTTCTATTTTTTTTTATTTTTCTTTTTCACGTCTTGGTTGTGTATCTCTTAACTCATCGTTGTACACCAAACGTGACCGTAAACGAAAATTAATTAGCGCACGTATCAAAGCCTGCCGAAAATGCGTTAATTGTTTACCTACGCCAATTTAACGACAATCCAGAGCCAGACATTTATACACAACGTCTATGAGTGTACTTTCACGAGACACGCAAGCAGTTAATACATTTAAGTGTTTTTTCGGCCGACAAATTTGCGCACTTTTAATTGCTGATATACATTGAATGTCGCGGCCTAAATATTGAATTCGACGACTTCGAGGTGCATTACGTACGCGTAAATAGGTACAAGTTTCCCATGAAAAGTAACTTGAGTGTAATGGACGCGGACGTTTCCAAAATATGGTACAAGCGTACGATCTCGTAGAAACTGTACGACGAATGATGAGTGTAAAAATCAAATATAGGTAGGTAATTTAGAAAATTGATATTTGACAAGGACACGAATGGACATACTTGTATACCATAATTGAAATGTTTGTTTTCAATTTACTTTCGGTTTCTGAAATCTCGATTCGTTTTTAATACGATAAGTGTGTTTCGCTTTGGAATAAGATGGAAATATACAGGCTATAATGCTGGACATTGTTACGATTAATTTATAGCAATTAATGGACGGTTTGGTACGATATTTTAGAACGAAAACGATCACATTTTAAGATAAAGGTGCTCAAATAAGAGGTTATTTTTACTCCATAATAAAGCGTCACATTACGCCATGTACTAGCATAAGTTGAAGTGATAAATATTTTCAAAGTCAAATACCTGTACAAAAATGAAATAAAAACCTCTAAAATACAATTTCTTCCTTAATTTTAATCAGCACTAAATCTGTAGAGAACGCATAATTCGCGAGGCTCTAGAACATTGGACTGATGGTGTTCCTATTGGGGGAAGGAGAATCTCTAATCTGCGATATGCAAATGATACCACCTCCATTGCTTCGGATAAAGAGGAAATGGCGTAGCTCGTCAACCTGGTGAAGATGGCCAGTGAAAAACTTGGACTTCTATTGATGCATCAAAAACGAATGTTATAGTGATGGATCGGGCCAAGTGTCTTTAAATTTCTACAGCTTTGAGTGAATACGAAAAGATCAACGAAACATGGACGTTGAAGGCAGATGATAAAAGAAGAATCGACGCCTTCGAGAGTGGGTCTGACAAAGGATGCTAAGGATAATCGCTTTTTTAGGTGCAATATGGTTGTAAGCGACTAAGGCCTACTGATGATGATGACCAATGGGTCACCTATAACTTTTTTTTAGAAAGATCAAGTCAAGAGTTAAGAATTCAAAGCTTACTCAAAAAACACGAATTTGTGACAGTTTTTAGTCTGATTTTCTATGTCATATGTCAATGAAAACCAGGCTATTACGGTCTATCGACCTATGGTGGATGAGGTTGGGAGGAGGTGTCAACAAAATCTGTTTGGGTTCCTAGAAGACCATTACAACCACTTTGGGTAACGTCAGATATTTATTTTTATTTTTTAATCCCCCCCCCCACTAAAAATTATTTGCTTAGCTCGATACCGACCAAAATCGATAAAATTTGAGAACCAGGCTCAGAATGGCGATGAATTTAATATTCTGGAGCGGAATTGACCTTGAGTCAAAATTCAGTTACGCCCAAATTTTAGGGGAGGGACTACTAAGGGGATAAAATCGCAAAAGTTGTTCTTTACAGGCTAATCGACAAACAAACCAAGTTGTATAACATATCCAAAAATCAGCCTCTTAGATCAATTAGGGGGGTAGATATGAGGGTTTTTCTCCTTTTTGACCTTGAAAAGGGGCTATTTCTCCGTTATCTCCCATACAAATTGAGCTAGAAAGTTAAAATTTGATACGTAGACTTAGTAAGGGTCATAGACGTGCTTTTTGTGGGGTTTGACTTTTACTCTTCACTTCACCCCCGTCACAGCTCCGAAGATGTAGTTTTGTGGTCGGTTTTTCTTATTTCGAGAAGCCCTATAAAGCAGAATGATAAAAATAAATAAATTTAAGGGGAAAAAGGGTCAACTGAACACAAAAAAGTTCTCATACAGCACATTTTATTAAAAAAAAATATTGGATTGAAAATAATTATTTTGAGCTCGAAAAATGATTAAAAGAATGATTAAGCATTCAAAAAATGTTCCATCGACGAAAAAAATACTGAAAAAAATGTGTATGAATGAGCCTACTTTATGACGTACATTTTTTTGGCCTTTGTACGTACAAAAGCAACATATCGATACTTCACTTTGAAATCTTGAAAGGTAAATCTCATCATAAAGGAATATTCAAAATAAAATTCTAAAATATTTCCGCAGATTACCCTTGGCATGGACCATTACTCTTGTGAATTTGAAGAAATTTGGTGACGAATTTCAGATCATAAAAATTTCTAGGCACAGCTCGTATTTCGAGCATATCAAGAGCGATATTTTTTCCAGAGAATTTTTAGACCAGAGTGACCATTGACCAACTTACACTAGATGACTCGAAAATCTTGACCGGGTTACGATTCACTATCGTTGATTGTGTACTTATCTAATATTTTTTACGCTTTAATCGAGTCTATGTTTTACCTGGATGCCCCGAAGAAGGGGAAGGGGCCGAATATATACCTTTCTGGACTCTATTCTTTGAGAAATTACATATACTATACCTCCACTACCGATTCTACTGCATGTTTCAAATTTAAAAATATTCATCGACTATGAGGCCACCTTTAAATTTGGGCCTTCGGGCTCCATACTGAACGCAAATAGTTTGAAAATATATTGAATCATATAATATGTATAAAAATTTTGAGTACTGGTAGAAGAGAAGATAAGATGCTGAAAGAAAAATGTTTAGACTAAAAATTAAGATAACTATTATGGGAAGTGAAATTTCCAGAAAAAATAAATCATCAGGTGACTTTCGTTACCATGCCTATCTTTTTTAGTTGATTAAAGCATCGATTAAATTAATTTATAATGGACAAAAATACTGAAATTAAAAAATTCAGTAGATACTTTTCAAAGGATACAAGTAATGACCCCTTTTCACTCGATATATCTCTCGCGCTGTCTGCAATAAAATCTTCCAAAATAATATAGGTTTTATTCTTTTCTAGTAAAAATTCTTCACGACATGTTTTTTCAAGTGTCGTGTCGTTTGATGCTAAAAACTATATAGTAATAAAAATTTTCCAAGACATCTGTAACTGTTCAGCAATTGGAAAAGAAAACCCAGCGTACATCCTCAGTAAACCAAAGTACGTTAAGTAGGTATTTCGCCAAAGAGAAGGAAAAAAAGAAGTAACAACTCCGAATGAAAACAACATTTTGTCAAAATACGAACAATACCTTTGGTATAATATAACGTTATTCAAAAAATGGCATAGGTATAACAAGAGCGACAAGATGGTCTTGTAAATCATTTCCGGTGCATTTCTCGTTTCGCAAAATATGACCGACTTCGAGTTCAAGGCGTTACACGCGTTATATGATTTTAATTACCGACGAATTAGGTAGGCGCTTGAAATTGGCGTGAAAAACAAACCGTGATAATATCGATTTTATTATTTTATCAATTCGTATAATGATTACTTCATTTTCTCTGGCTATAGTAACCTTCTTTTATGCGGCGGCTTTGGGAGATCTCGGCGCAGGAAACGTGATAATACATTTCTACAAAATCATAATAATCTATTGATTTTCCATGAATTTGCATATTTACAATATAAGCGTTCGGTAGGATCGAATTAATTCTTTGGCAATATTTCGAACATCACGACTGCCCAACCAATGGCAAATGTCGTAATAATAAAGCAATTAGCATCGAAAGAAAAAATGGAATCCGTGGGAGAAACAATAAATAGGTATAGTGTACGTACACACTACACAGTACCTATAGGTGTAGGTAGTAGGTACGGTACAGAAGCCCCAACCAAGTATACCAACATATTATTGTTGTAACATCTTTGCAGATGTTCTTCTTGTTGCAATCAAAACATAACGGAGGAAGGAAGAGGTAGTAGGTATATTCTACAAGAAAAATTTCAATTTAATGCTTATTCCGGCGTTTAACACGTTTTTCTTTTTTCATAGTACTCGTTTTTTTTTCCTACTTACTTTATTTGCACGAATGACCATTGTAACTGTTCATAAAACTCGTACTCTAGGTATATATATATATATATATATAGTATATTTTTTTTTCTTTGAAGAAATTATCTAGCGTCGTATTAAAAATCCATAATTCTCATGACTCGATAGGTATAAAGTATAGATAGCTGATATTCGTTGAGCCACGAGTATTTCGCGCTTTTCGTATTAAGATACGATGCGATACGACGAGACAGATGATCGAAGACGCGAGCAATTACAATGAAAGGTGACTTTGCAGGTCCTTGAGCAACTGCATTTTGTACACATAATATACTACCTATCTTTTTGAAAGGTCACAGTAATATTGCCCCAATGCCTTAGGCCTTAGTGCCTCACTTAACAAGTACTCATATTTCGTGTTCCATATTTATATTTATGCAGTTTTCGACGCTCTTACAGCTCGTAAAATAGCGTTCAAATTTTTTTCGGGGGCTTCTAACTGTAAATCCATTAATTAAAAAAATCTTTCAATGTAAATGAACCACAACACATGGCAAATAAGCCGTAACATCGACGAAATACAATAACGGTTATATAATAATTAGCGATCCGCCATTCGCCATCGTATATGGCCAAATACCTTTACCACCTATATATAGTAAGTATTATAAAGAAGAACGTCAACCACGCTCGTTAATAAATGTATCATCTCGAAATTATCTCTGTTCTA
This sequence comes from Ferrisia virgata, assembly GCA_900060175.1. Classification (NCBI taxonomy): domain Eukaryota; kingdom Metazoa; phylum Arthropoda; class Insecta; order Hemiptera; family Pseudococcidae; genus Ferrisia; species Ferrisia virgata. The sequence continues at coordinate 51,791 of FIZR01031146.1, forward strand.
TAACTCGCTGAACAATTATTATTTCGTCAAATATTCGTCCTCGTCGCGTCGTAACAATCGACGTCGTCGTTATAATTTCAATATCCGAGCAATTACTAACCTAGATGATATTCCAGCAATCATTATTATATAAATTAGCATAATTTTTTTATCTGCGGCATTAATCGAATCCTTTGACGCGTTTGGCGTTGTATTCAATCCACATAACTTCATCTTGTTACTTGTGGGTTTCGCAGCAATTCTGATGATTATCGCGCGTGAAAAATTATTGAGTAATCGAATCTGTTTTCCTATGTAGGAAGTTATTTTCTTCGCATTTCGCGGATGCGTAATGCAAGTTTCACGCAATATTACTAGCAAATGAAAGAAAATCTTATTACAATTGATACGCGCCGTGATCTTTGAAATGAAAATATTTAAACGTATCGAGGTAAAAAGCAAACGGGAGATTTCTCAAAAAAAATGTATACGTTGGTCTAGATACTTCGGGTTTTGATTTACCATCACATTATAGTTGTGGAGAACATGCAAAAATACAGAGCCTATCAGAACACAATACGCTAAGGAATTATAATAATTACAATTTACATTTATCATCAGTTTTTTTATTTTTTATTTTGAGGATAGAACGATTTGGACAGCTTTGACAAATCAGAAATAGACTTGTAATTGTAGCACTAGCATCAAATTTGATTGAAAAAAAAAATGAAGGAATTTCAAGTCGCCTAATTTTAGACTTCATTTTTAGGCGATTTTCAGCAGCTTGAAGTCGCCCAATCTGGCAACATTGACTACAAATCCCCATCAACTTACATTGACAAAAAGGCAAGAAAAAACAAGCATCGCAATGAATTACTTTTTCATCTTGATTTACGTAAAGTAAAAAAGATAAAAAGATACACGAATTGCCCATGGAATAAAAAAAATGAGCGCTCTAGGATGTTTTTTCTAAATCAATGGTACGTATAAAGGTAGATATTTCGGTGAAAAACTGAAACTCCCAAAAAGCACACCTAAAACCTCTACTATATTTACATACCAAAATTTAACCCCATAGTTCAATTAGGAAGGAAGATATACGTGGAATAAACTCAAAAAATAAGAAAAACTAACCAAAAAACTACTTTTTTAGGACTGTGAAGAGATGCAATGGAATTGAATTGTCAAAACTTTCGAAATGTACACCCAGAACTCTTACTAAATCTCCATGCCAAATTTCAACTACCTACCACCATTTACAAAGGCGATATGCTTGAAGCAGCCGTTCATCAATGTCAAAAAGAGGAAAACTCATCTCCCCTCCCAAGTGATGTAGGAAGCTAATTTTTGCTGTGCATATGTTGTACAACTTTTCATTCCGTGTCGATTAGTTCAAAAATGAACGATTTTTCCAATTTAAACTCCTCAGCACTCACTTCCCCAAATTTGAGAATAACTGAATTTTGGCCCAAAGTCATTCCAATTCAAAAATATCAAATCTGCTGCCAATCTAAGCATACTTCCCACATTTGAACGATTTTGGTTGATGTTGAGCTGAATTAATGATTTTTTTCTTTTTTTTTGCAGTCAAATTTGGTCATTTCCTAAACGTTAAGAAAAAAATATTAAGCAAATTTTCAAAATTCTTTCCGTTATGAGATCCTCAGTTCTAGCAGAAGTCCAAATTTCATTTAAAGTAACGTAAATTTTAAAAAATTCCTGATTTTCTTTTAACATTAGGAATTTTGAAAATTACTTAGCATTGTTTTCATAACATTCAACTTTTTAGTCAACCATAATCCAACAGTTGATAATCCAAATGTCACAGCCCAGAACCACTGACAGAACAGTTGACCATCAATGTTAAGGCCATTAAAATCCAAGCTATCAAGATTTGAACAATCCAGATTTTGACTGTCCAGATATTTATGGTCCACTGTTACGCATCTTCCAATGTTAATAAATAGGAATGAATATCAGACATGGCTAAAAATGGTCTCGGTAGTATTCCAGGATCCCGAAACGGATTTCGCTGATACTTTCCCCCATCCCCTCCATCTGTCATTGGCCGATAGTCAGTAATGGCTTAATTTCAATTTGCAATATAACAGAAAATCAGACGGAAAATTTACAATAAAACATTACCAATTTGTTTTAATTTTTAAAATTAGAAGGAATTGACTTGAATCCTAGCTTCCCTTCAAGCCATTTTCTTTTTTACTCTTACTAGGGTGGCATTAATTTTTTGAAATGCGACTATTTAAGTCGTATCCACAAGTAAAACAGTACTTTAAAGGTTTCAATGGACTCATTACAGACAGCAAAACACCAAGATGACTTACTGGTGTACACAGTCGTGAGGGGATTTGGTAAACAGTTACTGACATATATTCAGCTAAAAGGCAGTGTACCCGGCACAGGAAATTTTTTTTGTATTTTGATCGGATGATTTCAACTGACCTGAATCAATGAAAGTTGATAATATTTTTATTAAAAAATAACAACAACAACAACAACTGTAAACTACGTGATGTTTCATCAGCTGATCAGTGTGATTACCGTCATAACTCATGAAGATCTCAACCAATCAAACTGCAGAAAAGATTTCAAAAAAAAGTGTTGCATGTGAAATCTATTTCAAAAGCTAAAGAAAAGTAGTTTTTAGAGCCAAGGATCAGCGCTCTCTGGTGGGAAGTAGATGAGTAGCTATTTATAAAATTTTTTTGTAATCTATTTCTTCTGTGACCTGCAGAGGCGCTTCTCGGCGTTTCAGTGTCCATAAGACCCATAAATAATAAATTTTAATTTAAAAAATGTTTATTCTGAAATATCTCACATCCAATTAATTTTCATTTTATAAAGATCACAGAAAAAGAAAGTTGATTATATCAGTACAAAAAAAATTTCATAGGCGAGAAAAATGATCATTGGTCTAATTATCCACTCAACTTTATTTGATGCGGGTACCTTAGATATTGCAGGAATCAGTAAATTTTGAAATTTTTAGCTGAATCGTGACACAATGTGTAATACATGACGGTAATTTGACCATCTGAACACGAGTCTACGATCAGTATTTTCATAGAGGACTTGAATGCATAATTTAGGAAAACACTTCAAGTTTCAATCACAAGTCGGCAATTGGTTCAAGTTTCATTGAGCTGAAATTTTTTTAGGAGTTCATTTAAAATACAAGTAGGTAACTTTTTTTCGGTGTGGTACTCCATAACTGTATTATAAGTGCACTCCAAAATCCACAGTACCATTTTTTTGCAGCAATAACGCGAGGCAACGTCATTAATACATTAATAAAAACGAAGCCATTATCCAATCGACTTTATAAAATTGTTAATCCCTAACTTAGTTCGCATTATCAGGAATTTCAAACAGAAAATGCGACACGATGCGTATATGTAAAAGTAACCACCGGAATCGAATAAAAGAAATTACATAGATATCAAAAAACTCCCAATTACTCCTCCTAATTCCTAATTGAATTCAATTTGAAAGAACGTCCGGTTTGTATAGTATCATGTGACACCTACCTACCTACGTGTTGGTAAAAAAAATTAGGCCGCATTTATAATCAGAAATAGCTAAAAAAAAAAAAAAAAAAAAAAAAAAAAAAAAAGTCATGTAGGTGACAAAGTACTTATATTTAATAAGTGTGGTATATAAAGATATAACATTCTCTTCAACGTGTCACATTTATCGTACAACTAAACATAGACCATACATCGTACGTGTATTTTATTAAATCCTATATATGCTTTATTGTTTATATGGTAGATAGAGTATGGGTACGCGACGAAACAAACTGGTATAAATATTATTGCGCGGATAGAAACGCATCAACGCATCTGTCAACCAGACTGAAGAAATGATTAAGAAAAAGAAGAAGAAGAAGAAGTGAAAAAAAAAACAGTTAAAAATTCTAAATGGAAAAATGATCAATTACATGGGTATTTTATCATACAAAATCTTATTTTTCTCGCAGCCTCGCTTTCGTCCATGTAATACGTATACGACATTCTATAATCAATCATGTAGTCAGTATTCGTGACTTATTCGTAATTCGAGCCTATGAAAGTGAAATTCCGGTATAATTTTGGCACTTGGTAAGCATGATATGGTGTCTTTAAGTAAAATAGAACCAATTGCGGTTAAATGTGCGAAACTTTCTTACTTAGGTACAGATGTAGCCGTACCATAAGTATTGTTAGAATTAGAATTTGATTTGTATCTTGCAGGATTCGTCGAATGGAACGTATAATTTTGATCATTTCCACCATATCTAATACTAAGCATTTGATAAGAAAATTTCTCGATTACGACATGATTTTTACATAGATGTGGATCCTTTTATAGAATAATTGATGTCATCTAAATAGACATTAATAATGTATAAAGACCATCTTCAAAGCCGCTGCTATATGGTTAGATTAAGAAATAAAATAACAAAGGTACATACGCCAGTAGAAAGGCAGGAAATTAACGCATGGCCACCCTTCGGGAACGTACCTACGGTACCTATTCGTATAGTTCTAAAAACGCTCTGAATATTGGAATACGCAGATACAGGCCTACAGGTACACCGCAGGTTAGTAAATGAGTACTGCATATACAATACTTATGCCTACACGATATACGTACATATCGTTCGTTTAAATGGTGAAAAGTAAAACTGAATTGTTTGGCTGGTATCATTAGATGCATTCTTCTGCGAATCTATACACACTTACGTAGTTGTAAGCTAATTGATATGAAATGAGAAATTTTCCTTCATTACACGTAGGTACAAATAGCATAATATTTTCTTTTTTACTCATAAAAATTAGGTTATAACCCAACGCGACTTATTAATTACCTACCACCGTTTACCTAATTGGGTATATAAATTAGCAATTGACCACGAACGCGCAACGAATCAACGGTTCGATTTGTTTAAAAGGTAAAAGTAGGTACCTAACCAGCTACCTCAGTAGCTATGTAATGCGTGTATACCTGTTGAAAAGTAAAAATGGAAAATTTCTTCATACACACAAACCCATCGTCGCCGTCCAACAAAGAAAACTTCTAAAGACACAGGATATAGTATTTATCAAGCGAAAATCCGGTGGTGGAAGGCGGAGTTGGAGTTGTTAAACTAGCGTGGACCTCAAGACTCAGACTATACCTACCTATGTAATGTATGATTATATTAAATATTATTCATCGAAGCATTTAGTTCTTTAACCGTCTAGCTAGGCACTAGATACTGAGTAGAGGTACGTTGTGAAATAGTCTAAGCCGCACGGTGAGTCACAAAGTTACCACAAGTTCGTGGTTGTATTTCCAAACACTCGCGTATGCATCGATTTATAAATCCAATGTTTTTATACAGTTTATTTTCATTTTATTATAACGTTATACATTTCGTTCAAGGATGAGAAATAGGTAAATGTAACAATTCAATTTGTCGATTCTATATTTTCACGTAGAATGGGTACGGAGAGGAAGGACGGAGTCATCTACATTGTACGTAGGTATATGATACAGCTCAACGTTGAAGACATTGTAGAACTGAATTTCAATTCATCATTATAATCTGCATTAGGGATTCTAAAGATCTAAATCTGAAAACTTGAAAATGTTTGTTTAAACCTAAATGGACACGATAATAGGATCTTGGAATTGATAAGATTTGTTTGATTTTGTGGCCATAGGTGACTATGATTATTTATTTATAATATTGCGTTACAAAATTTTCAATAATTCGAATAAAGTATAGGTCGATTAGGCTAATTGTAAACAAAGCATTTAAATCGATCCAATAAATGGTTAATGAAGCTTAAAATAATAAATATATTGTAAAATGACCAGTTAAATGAAAATTTTTTCAAATTTTACACAAACTGGTTGTCAACGTCGATTTCTGTAAATTTGTTGCGGCAAACAACGATATCCTCAAATTGATAACTAAATATCAAAATTTTGCCAAAACTTCGATTATTTTAAAGTTTACATATATTTTTTCACCTTATCGAAATTCTAGCCAGATAATTTTTAGTAAAGTGTTTACAATTACCCTGGAAAATTTTACATTTTCAGAGTAATTGTAAACACTGCGAGGGCTGCCCTGTTTATTTATTTTGAATCGCAGAACATACGCGAAATGTTATTTTATTCTTTATAACAGAAGAACGGATTTTTATTTTGATTTAAAGTCACCTTTTTATTTTACCTATTTTAAATTATCAATGTCTAAAACGACAAAAATTGAAAATTTTTACTACGTAAATGTTTAACTTTGATAATGAAATTTCATTTTTTTTTTCGTTCATTCTCATTTCACAACAATAATTTTTCACTTTTTACCACTTAATTTGTTTTTTTCTGTATGTTTATAATTACCCACGTTTTTCCGGGTAATTGTAAACATGGCTAGGATAAATGTAAACACTTAATAATTAGAATCCAGTTCATGAAAAATTATTTTCTAATACATGGATTGATAGCTTAAATTATGAACTTTCTGTTGGTATAGATGATTTTCCGCGAAAAAATTTATTTTGGTATTTTTTTGACCAATTAAACAAGAGAAAAAATGAAAATACAAAAAGTGTTTACAATTACCTCGATCGACCTTACATAACCAGCTTGACCTGGCTTAACATCCCGTAAAATGTTCCTATTGATGTACCTATAAAAGATACATTTAGTCAGTGGCACAACGAAAGGTTGACTACCAAAGCTATAGTCCTCCCCCACCCCCTTAGTCGTGAAAAAATTGAAAGTTATTTACATTTACGCTGAATTTAATACCCAAATCGTTAAAAACCCATCACTTTCTTACAAAGACTTCAAAATTTGAGACCCAAACTCCGAAAAATGGACCTTTTATGGCTTCATAATACTATTTTTTAAATTTCAAGAGTAATTGTAGGGCTTTAAAAAGGAGTCTTTTTTGTAAAAAAAAAAAAAACAGTTAAAAATCACTAAACAAGTTTCAAGTATGCTTCTCACCCAATAGCGATTTTTTCACGTAAAAATTTATTTTTACATGCAAAAAAAAAAAAACTGTACAGTTCAACATTTAGAGTTTAGAAGTATGCCAAAATACTACTATTCCGACCCCTGATCCTCAAAATTTTGCTAAATTCTCACCCTCGCTTCGTTTGGTCAACATATTTTTGACTTTCTAAAAACAATTTCAGCAAATCGCCCCTTCCCTTCAAGAAGTTGATAATTGTTATACCAATGCCTTTAATATTAAAAAAAAAAAAACGAATCGAAACAAACCACTTCACATTCCACCTTTTTAAAAAATAACACGCGAGTACATTTAGAGACATTCTACGAGGGCTAAAAAATTTTCACGTCTGTCGAAACTTCCTTTCCTCATATCCAACATCATTGAAATTATCGCTCGATCTCAATTTGTTATAAAATAAAAGGCATTAAACAGGATTGAACGAAGAAAAGAAGCGAAGCTGAACCGATTTTCTTCCGAGGAAGCAGCAAGGATATTTGCTCAGCCTGCGTGTGAATTTCGTGGTGCTCTGATGATTTTTTTCGAGTGTGCTTGATCTGACTATCAATATGACAAATATTTACATTAATTAAATTAAATTCAAACGTGTTCGCGATTTCTGTAATATAATTTATCGTATGCGTTAATTATTTTTGTGTACGTGGTGGAAAATTCAACTTTAATGGGGTAAATTATTGGATATTGTCATTTGAATTTCAAATTTCAAATTGAATTTTTTTTTTAGTATACGCGAGGGCTGATTTTTTTTAATATTAGTAATTGCAAAGGGGAGGGGGTAATTAATTTTAGAATTTTTTATACAGTAATTGAAAATTTTAATATCGTGAATTGGTATAATTTTTTAAATTCCGAATTGAATTTTATTGAGATAAACAAAGACGGTAATTAATTTTGTAATTTTTATGAAGTAAATAAAAATTTTAATTTCGTGAATTCATATGAAAATTTTCGAATGGACGCACATTATTATTGCAGCTAATATAACTAAGCAATAGTTTAGCTGAATTGTTAATGCAATGGCCCTGCTGTTTATTATAAGCGGAAACGGAATGGTGCAATGGCGTAGCCAGAAGTGGCCCAAAGGAGGAGGTTCTCACTTTTTCTGTGTACTATTTTTTGGGTCTGATTTTATAAAAATGAATTGAACGGTATGTCCGAACAAAATTTTGAAAAAAATGGGCTTTTTTTATGCAATATGTTACCTAGTTTTTCGGCCTCAAGGGGAGTGGGTCCAGGACACTTCTCCCCCGGCTACACTTCTAGCGTGGTGTAATTAAAGTGTACAGTATTACAAATTCAATTCTTCTGGGTATGAATTTTCAAAAAAAAAAGAAGGAAAAATAATAATTATAAATGATTTAATGTTTCTAATATTAAAATTCTGAAACATTGTTACTGGTAAATTAGGTACTTTTGAAAATTGCCACGTACAATAAACTTGACTTAAAATTTTCTCTCTATAACTATTAATATAAACATATGTCAACAGATGTGAGGTAGTGGGGAACGCCTTCTTTACCATCGGCTAATTCCGGTCCTGTTTTTGATTTTTAATCAGAGCTAGGTCTAATAATGAACAGAAAAAGATATCCATCTTTGTACTTTTGAGAAGTAACCCTACTGTCGTCTTTCCGCGCTTCGTTGCCTTCCTAATAAAAATCGTGATAACAAATCTGAAAATAAAATTAATCCCACAGCTCGATGTAAACTGTACTATATCCACCAATGCAACATATAACACGAAATAAAGTACCTCTACGTATCTACTTGGAAATTTAAATAAAATTATCTAATATCGTTGTGACGGTTTAAAACTTCAAATAATAAGGTAGGTACCGTACATGATGTTTATGTACGAAACAGAAAGTCTCATCTTCACGTAATTTCGTCTTAACCATAGACCACGCGTGAAATGTTTCACTTATTTGAGAGAAGTTCGTGATGAACTTCCTGTTTGTGAAAAAATCACGTCCTCTGTATACGCTTTTAATAAAAAGAAACCCGCCTACAAAGAGTAAATACATTTCGGACAAGTGGATTCTCGCGGAGAAGTGATCAATCGTGCGCCAATACGCGCAATATACTCGGGTTAAACAATTCAAAACAAATTATTGGTAGCAATTATCTTAAACAGTGTGATTATGTCGAAGTTTCATCTACCGTAACTTTTACTTTTAAAATATGCATCGTGATTATGCCAACGTATAATAATAAACGTCTACGCGTAGGCACACACATAATTTGCAAACATTTATAAAAATGTATAGGTAGATAAGTACTCCAGACTATAATGCTTCCAAGTTCCAATCAACGGCATCAGCTTATAATCGAGGTTTAAAATTTGACTCTGATTTTCTCGTCAACTGTGGTAATACGTATAAGTATAAATTTTGCGTAATTTACCCGCAAGCAAATTCCAAACGAGCTGTAATTCAGCGGCTATATTTAAAAGATTCATAGTTTAAATATTTCATCGAAAACTCTCGTTACCTTTTTCAATCTTCGGTATAACGATTCCCAAATGCACGTAATCTACCCATTCTGCATTATGTGGTATAATGTAGGTATATTAATAACTTTTAATATTTTAAAATTACAAAGACTGCCGTATACTCAGCGTGAAATGGCGCATTATCGATGATACATAAATACGTACATACGATATCGTAATATTATAGATAAGTTATTTATATTTATGTCTTGTTAATGAGCCGGACGAAAAGGTTATGACACTTTAGCTAGCGTAACAAAAAAAAAAAAAAATACAAGCTGTTGTTAATTAATTTGAAGGGTTCATGCGGTGATTTTACATTTTTAAATTAGAATTTTTGGTAATATTTCATACACAGGTAGAGAGATACATAGATATAGACTTGGATAAAGAACATAAATGTAAGTAATATTTTTCCAGAGCGCAGCCACGTTGTAGAATTGAAAAAAAAAAAACTAATTAAAGAAATGATATTTTTTAATGTTATATCACGTGTACATTGTACATTCGTACACAATTTGGAAGCACCGACTGCTTAATGATCTCATATTATCGCACCCAGAAGCGAAGAAATTTTCGAAATGGGTACCTAGCTATAGTATAGCTACCTATCCATCTGTACATTTTACAGCTTTAAAAAACAAAACCATTTTTATGTTTGCACTTTTTACTTTCGAAACGAATTTTGCAATTCGAATGCTTGTTTTTCTAATTACTATACGAACGGAGTTGGCTCATCTTTATAAACGATGAAGTCGATGTGCTAATCAAAGGAAACGATCATCGAAGGAAAACTCGCACTAGCGCCTAACGGAGACTTACCGTTGAACACTTTCGCTAGGTGATAATTGAACTGATAATGGCGTTTTATCAAGTTTATATAAAATAAGTAATTATATAATTTTGACAATATTTTAATAGATATTGTAACGCTCAGTTTAACTTGGGCGATTGATTGAAATTCAACGTCGAAGAGGTCCGGGGTTAATTGCGAATTTCGCGATAACGATAATTGATTTGTAAAGAGGCAGCTAAAGATGGCTTTTTGAGATGAACATTCGAGCAATATGATACAGTTATGAAATCAATAAATCTTACGTAATGAACCGGTTCAACGAGGAGTTTTATCGCCAGCCAAAACAATGGAAATTAATTTGGCTTTGTGTTGCGCGCGTGCTTAAGTTTTTTTTTCTTTGTTATTAATTTTTTAAACAACAATAATATCAATTGGTAGTAGGTGTTTGGGTGAGTATTTTAACGGACGATTTTGTCGTAGAAACTGAAACGAAAATCGCGTCTAATGAAGGTATCTCCGTTATGAATGGTTTCTCTTTGCTTTCAATAGCAGTGGACATACTTGTACCGATACACAAGTACTCACAGATAAAACAGCTGTATTATAGAAATGATTTTGAGTACGAGGAGTGTTTTCTACACGAGTCTTGAAATGATCAAAGAGACCAGATTTTCATTGAAAAGTTGTCTAACTGTTTCGCAATCTTTTATCGAATGTCATAATCGATTTTATTCTCTGATTCATTAGATACTAATATCATTAATTTTTGTTGGAAACATACGATAATCAAAAACCGTTCATAGTAACGACGGATCCACCAGAACTATCCAATGCCGAATCGAACGCAATTCGATAGAAGGAAAGATCGCATGTCAAAAAGCTCGAAGCTAAATTTTCAGACATCGAAGTTGATTTGGGTTTCTTTTAACTGATTGATGGTTGAGGGGGAGGGGAGGGGGGATCAACGTTCAAATAAATCTATGGGCTCTTTATTGAAAAAAAAAAAAAACGTATAGTTCGAGCGAAACTGAGGTAAAAATTTTGCGAAATTTCAAGCATGAAGAGTCAAAAGTTGACATTTTGACTTGTTTCAAATCTTTGTACGCTGCACTTTACTGTTTCTTCGGTGTGAAAATGAATTTTTACCTAAGAAAAATTTCTCAGAGGTGAGTTACCCCCGAGTTTGAACCCGAGCCGTCTATCCGTATTTACGCCTCTGCCTCCTCCATACGTTTCTCTCTACGTGTGAATGGTAAACCTCTGTAAATTTTTATACTTCGTTTAAAACAGTCAATAGGTCTTTACAAGACCCCCTAAAATTTTTGAAGGCGAATTTTTTTGCCCAACAATATACCTTTTTTGCACTCCTGGGTCCAATGGTGCAAGCAAAAGTGGTTCAAGAGAGGCGGGTTCCATTTTTTCTGTGTGGTATTTTTTTTGAATGGCATGTCCGAGCGAAGCGATGGTGAAATTAAAAAAAAATTGATTTTTTTAACGATAAGAAAGGTACTTTTAGTAGTTTTAAGAAAAGAAATTAGCATAAATACAAATTTTTTTCTAGTTTTTCGTCCTGAAGGGGAGGATCTAGACTTTCATGCTACCCTTAGATCCAAAATTGGTAAAAGAAGTCAACTCTTATAAAGACTTAATTGTACTGTGTTCTACAAAAATACAATTATTTTTCTATCATTAGGTGGGGGCGTATTCCAACCTCCACCCCCCCCATACGGGGCTACAGATTTCACAATATTAAAAGAGTGTGTTTATATTAACTGGCTCAGCTTCTCAAAAAAAAACTAATTAGTTCGTTTGATGTGATTAGAATCTGCCATAATTAAATTTTAAGCAATTGAAGTCACTAAAAGTACTTCGGGTGCATGCTTGAACATTCTGAGTAAAGATAAAAAATTCGAATAGAGACTTCAAAATAGTCAAAATCGGTTAAAAATAGCTCAGATGGGGAGAGAGAAGGATGATACTGATTGGATCTACTCTAAGTATTTTCCCTTTTATTAGCACGAATTTCAAAAACATGTATTATCTTCGCATAAATAGACATATTCTTAAATTGTGAACGACGCCTCCCCTACGCACAGTAGTCCAAATCAAATTCTCAAATTAAGCGACTTAAAATTTGGCTAATGGTTTTTTGGCATGTTCTTTACATCTATCAAAATTCCGTTCAAATCGAATGAGCTGGCAAAAGCTATAGCAGGGTAAGGAGGACGATTTGTTCTTGAGTCTCGAAATTCAAATTTTTTAAGACACTATTTAGATACTGGTAAAAAATGATTTTTAAGCGTATTTGCGATCTTTTATCTCGTCACTGGGTGATGGAGCAGTGGAAAATACACCTTCGGAGGATTTTTACATTCACTTATTTTTCTCCGCTAATTTTGGACCGATTTTTCCTAAACAAGGTATGAAAGTGGAAAATATCCAGGGAGAGTGTTGTGGAATTTTTTCAGATTTTTCGAACCCTTAGTATGATCTTGAAATGGGCGTTGAAAACTTTAAGGAGGCTTGCCGGACTCCGTTTCAGGGCTGGAAATTCGAAAAAATTTTCTCGGTTCATCAAGAGTGTTTTACACTTTCCATATTTATTCCAAATTTTTTGGAGTCGTAGCCCCCTGTACAGCTCTCAGAAACCAATTTTTTGTTCGTTAAATATCAAATTACCGATTAAATAATTCCTATTTTTAAGGGGTGTAAGAGGGGTACCATGCCAAAAAATTTGAAAAAGTTTTGAGCGGTGTGAAATACTCCTAATAACTCGTGAAAATTATTTCCACTTTCAAGCTCTGAAATAGAAATTTGCAAACTTCTTCAAAGTTTTCAAAGCTGTACTAAAGTTCCAAAAAATCTGAAAAAATTCGTGGACAAAAAACTCATTGTAAAAATCCTCTCAGAAGTGCATTTTTCATTCCCCCCCCACCCCGGCGACGAGATAAAAAATCGCAAATACGATTGAAAATCATCTTTTACCAGTGTCTGAATAGTCTTTTAAAAAAATTGAATTCTGAGACCGAAGGGCAAATCATCTTCTTTACCCTGCTATAGCCTTTCGATGATTTCGTTGAAAATCTAATCTTATTCTCTTGAAAAGCTGGCAATTGATAAAAATCAATATTAGATTCGTAACTAGAAAGGGTAACGTATTGTACGCAAATAGAAAAAAAAAAATATCTACTCGCATTACATACCTATTATGATATAATTTTTCGAGCATCTTTGAATTCAACAATGTTACAGGTAATAATTACGAGACACTTTCGTCGTAATAAAATTATATTTATATGTATACTAACACGAAATTAATTTTCACTGCTCAGTTTTGACCAGCGAACTTACACGAAAATCCTTCGCAATTAATTAGAATTGCATAGAAAGCGAGGTACCTAGGCTACCTACCTATCTAAATTTCGATTTCGTTCGTTATAATAAAGTAAAAAAAATGCGCGTATTGTCTCGCATTTGGACATAATTATCATACGTAAATTTCTCCTACACTTGCTACCTATACCAAGAAGCACTCGAAGGTAGCCGTTTTAATAAAAATCACGCTTGAAATTTACGGTTTTATGAATTCTCAGTTCGCAATTAACTTTTACCAGCTTACATCATGAAAATTCCATGTGAATAACGAAAAATGATACCACTGGTAGCTCAAAATGTATAGGTTTACCTACAGTATATGTATATATTTTTTTTTCCGAAGATATGAAGTAAATAAAAAAGTACCAATACCTGAGGCTTTTCGTGTCAATAGGTGAATTCGTGGACGTAATTTTACGCGCGCGGCAGTATTACAAGCGACTGTTCGAGTAGACTAATTCAGTTTAGAATTTTGCTTGAATAATTATACCATACGAATGTTAATCGTGTTTCGCGGTAAAGCCCCTTTCGGTTTACCGTTTTCTAATACTTATATGAATGAAATTTGTGGCAACGTAAACTCGAATCCACCAATGAGTTTTTACTTTTAGGTAAAATATACATATGTATATATTACCTATGCTGTTTTTCGTGCAATGTTAGCTTCAAGTTTGATTGGAAATCCTCATTTTTCATACAAACTTATCGCAAATATGGTTAAAGTTCAAGTCAAGGTCAAATTTATACCTTTCGAGACTTGACTTGTCAACTTTCCAAAAAAAAAAAAAAAAAAAAAAAACAGTTAAAAACCACTAAACAAGTTTCAAGTATGCTTCTCACCCAATAGCGATTTTTAAAAAAAAAAATACTAGAGTTACGAATTGGACTTACAGGCTTTACAGTGCTGTACCATAACCTTTTCGTACAATGTACAATGCACCAAGTACACAAGTACCAATGTACATTTATCAGCTTGTACCACGAATGGAACTTTTACAGTTAAAAATTCTCTTGGTTCGTACAATCGAACAATAAATGAAAATATTCAACCATTTAACAATTCGATTTTCACGAAATTTATATGAAAGGATAAAACAAAGAAATGAATTCGATGCAATAATATAGAGTAATCGAATTTAAATTAGTGGAACCAATCGATTAGAACGGATTCGAATTGTTGCCGGCATAGCTGCGGATAAAAAAAGAAAAAACTTAAACGTTCTGTGGCCCAGTTGCTGAATGACCGTACGCGTTACGTTGCGTTGTCGGTAAATGATGAGCTATGTCGATGTTGCTGGACCATAATGTTTGTACCTGATAATAACCTACTTAGAAAAAAAAATAACTGGATCGTCTTTCGATACCTATAATTACAAATTGATTTGCTCCGGAAAAATAAAAATAAATTAAAATATATTCGCGCTTTATATATATACACACTCTCGGGTATATATGATTCTTTATAATTAACAACATTTCGGGAAATCAGGATATTGATAACGACCTATCCGCGAACGTGTTATTTACTCCCATAAACCAGTTTACTTTCCGTATTGTTTACATTCCTTTTACGCGTAAGTTGAGTAAAACAAACGCCAACTTGAATAAACCGTATACTTGAGCCTACTTCCATATTCCACAATATACCTAAGTACTTGTTCTCTGATTAAATGAATAAATATTCATAAATCGATATCGATACCTATACCTACCGAGCTACCTACCTACCGACCTATTCCCTTGGATATGGGGCGGCGGGGGGCGGGAATTATTACTCACCGAATTAACCGAGAATTTATACACGAAAAATGGAACATCGATCTTAATGTAAAATTTATCTACCTATACAGCGCCTTTTTTGACAAAAAAAAAAAAAAAAAAAAACCGTTTGGGCTATAGAAATGCGTCCACGATTATTCGTTTTATGCCAACAGCGATCGATGCCTTTATCACAGATCCGCCTACTATCTACTTAAAGTCAACGATCTCGTCGTTATTCGTTTGAAATACTCGCACATGATGTTAGCCTGCGGTCAAGGCGATGTACACACAGCTACATATTCCAGCACGTTGAAAGTTATTATGACAAGAAAATTTGTGAAGTTTTGTTGATAGCTCAATCATGCGGCTTTTCTTATACGTATTTATAGACGAAACGTCGTTGATTTTTTGTTAAATGGTTGCAGGGCATATAACGTTAAATTTGTAAAAATATGCCCACGCGCGTTAAGGTACCTTTACCTATATTATACCTATCGCATGTCGTAAACTATTTTTTAATCGACTCGAGATTAGAACAAATCGCAAATAGTGTAAGATAAATTGCAGTCGAATAAAACGTGACTTTTTTTTGGTAGGTACCTTGATATGTCCTATGTGATGGAATTCAGTTCTGACTAAACGAATATTATCGATACATGGTCGATAAATTCTGATACAAAAAGGTTATGTGCATATTTCGTAATTAGCTACTCATTTAGGTATACCGAGTAATAATAATTTTATATTTTGCTGATTATAAGAATCAATAAGTTAATGAAATTTCAAACAATGCACGATGATTAATTCTTATAAGGTTATTTTGGTCTCCGAATTTCGCAGTAAAATAATGAATAATACTTTTTCGAGACATTGGGGGAATGCAATAGAGCAGAAAAGTCAAAGTTTGCAGAAGCCCCATTTAGAAAATCCACTCAATTTACACGCCAAATTTCAACCTGTCAACTCAATTTGGAGGGGAGATACTTTTGAGAAAAAAACACTCCAAAAAAGTATCTATAAGGGAACATTCTCAACTGCCCCCTTGAAACCAAACTTTCGTTTATTTTTGAAATTTCGGCGAATTTTTGAAAATTTTTACCAAGCTGATAATTACAACAAAAAAAAAATACGAATATTTTACAAAATATGATTTATTGAAGTTATAATGGAGAAAATTGAATTACTACCTCATATTTACTACTCGAATCGATCTATAATATTTTTCAGACGTTTTGGAGTCTCTAGAAATTGTTTTTTTTTTTGCTTCAAAATTTTAAAAAATTGAAAAATAGAATGGTTTGGGATATTCATTCAACAAAAATCTGTTTGCTATCCAACCTGGACTTCTCGACTCGATATATCAAATTTTTCAAAAATTCTAGAGCCTCCAGCAAAAAATTAATTTTTTTAGGATTTTTAAAATGCGCTAGAACGGCTGGCCATGAACTTCAGCAGTTGGAAAATGTATCTTTGCCTATGGGCATCCACTCTAACAGATTATTGTGTTTTTGTTTTGAATTTCCAGCTGGACAGTTGAAAAAAGTATTTTAGAGTCCATTTTAAATTGAAAAAATAAAGAATAAATGAAAAATATCAAAATTGGAAAACGCGCGGATGTTTTTCAACGAAAATTAGCACAGCCCACGATATTGATTTACCAAAGCAATCTGTTGCATTTCCAAAGTATTCTGAAGCCTTGAGTTTTGTTTTTTCTCGGATTTTTAAAATGCTCCAGAACAGCCAAGTATGAATTTCAGCCAGTAGTGTAACTACAGTCAACTTCTGAGGGGAGGGGAGAATTTGCTGAAAACTTTTATCAGAAAGGTAAAAATATATAGCTCGAGCGAAGCGAGGGCAAAAATTTTTCGAAATTTTAATGGTTAGGTTAACATACTTGTAAGTTCTAAACGCTAAATTTTACAGTTTTTTTGCGCGAAAAATGATTTTTTACATAAAAAAATCACTCTTAAAGGAGGACGAGGGTTTTCCAACCCGACCCCCTCCCCTCGACTGTATTTACGTCATTCATATAGCAGTTTTAATATTTTATTCTAGACTAATGGTACCCATTCTAACATATCAAGGTAGTTTTTTGAAAAATTTTCAGCTACCCAGCGGGAAATTCCAAAAAACCTACTTTAACCAGTTAGAATGGATGCCAATGAGCTAGGATAAAATTTTCAGCTACTGAAGTTCATATACGGCCATTCTGCAGAATTTTAAAAATCCTGGAATTTGCAGGAAGCTCCAGAATTTCTGGAATTGCGTGGTTCTCCGTTATAACTTCAATATATGATATTTTGTAAAATAATTTATTTTTGCTGAATTTATCCGCTGTACAATTGGTACAAATAATTTTCAAAAATTTACAAAAAGTCCAAAAAATGAACTTCAGCAGCTGGAAATTTAGTTTCGGTTTTTTTTACGGACATGCTCACTCTATCTAGCTTGGTTTCGTTCAAATTAAAGCCAGACAATTGAGAAGGTTCCCTTGTAGTATTAATTTTCCAACAGTTGAAGTTCACTTTTGGATTTTTGTCGAATTTTTGAAAATCTGAAAAAATTTTCCAAGACAAAAATGATCTTATGAGTCGCCGTAGCGCACTTTCCAGTTTCTCTAAAGCCTTCAGAGTACAAAAAGATTGAATTCAGTAATCGAAAATTCTATCGATTCGTAATGAGGTCCGCTCCAGTAGATTACAACGGGAGTGTCTAAAAATTTCTAGGCTGTCAGTAAAGCTATGTATATTTGAGTGAACTCTTTATCTATCACTATGTTAGAATCTTAAAAATTAAAATTTGTCGTGCTATCAAACTCTGACCACCGTGAGTCGATTTTTTGAATTTTCCATTCAGTTTAGAACCTCTACAAAAAAAATCCTCCATCTACAGGATTTTCAAAATAGCTCCCAGGGACCAAAAATGAATTTCAGCAGGTTAAAATTTTTGCCAAACGAACTAAAGCTTTTTCTAACAGATCAAGATGTATTTGCCAGTATTTTCAAACCGATCAGTACAAATACTGGAGTAATTCTTAGTGCGCAATATGAAAATTTAAAAGATTACATTGTAGTTTTAGATTATTAGTGAAATGCAACAAATCAACTCACAAGATCAAAATTAATTGGTATAAATGAATTTTCACTGGAAATTTTCTGATCATACCTATTTATTTTTGGAATTTTTTCCAGAGGAAGAATACAATTCCTTAAAAAGTTTTATTGCTCCACAGCTATGTTTACGATAACGAGCTTAAAAATTTTTAAATGATAAAAGTATATGTATTAGTAAAATTATCAGAACTCGTTGAAAATCCATTACTGATCAAGAGTACCATCAACAGTTTCTATTTGAAAGACTTACCAACGACATTGTAAAAGTGAACAACTATTATTGTACGTGCAATCGTTGTGCATACTTGATTATTCAAAAATTGCAACAAAAAAATAAAGTAGGTACCTGGAGAGAAGGATGCGATGACAAACTTATATTTACTTTTGTATGAATCAAACAATAGATTCGTATAAATAATAAATTGACGAGTCGGTATACTTTATAACAAGATACTACATGCGAATATTAATCAAGTATTATTTTCTTGTTCTACGAAGCATAACGTTAATCTTTACTTAAATCGGTACTTTTTGGCGAGTACGTTAACATCGGCACGCTTCACGGTTTAGAGTAATCTCCACTGACCGGTTGTGCATTTGACGTTTTATGGTGGTAATTTCCTGATCCCACACTTGCGCAATTTCATAATACGTAGATAGATATAGGTAAGTAAGTACTCGTGAGTACAGGTACCCAGTATACTTAGGCAATAATTTTGATATGCCGATTTGAGAATGCTGATATTAGCGTCTGTACGTATATTACACGTACCTATAATACCCATCTATCACATTTTTGAAAAATATTTAAACAACTAAAATCGAATAAATCAGAAAATATCGTTTCATAATACATCATCGATGATTAAGTAAGTACCGGGAGCCATAAGCAAGCAAAATGTAAGTAGGACTACGAACTCGTAGGAGTAATTAAACGCGAAATCGGTAATAATCAAACGAAGATTTAAAACGTTTCTACATCCGTTTCCGTGACTAATGGACCGTTTTATGAATCACGCGTCACGCGAAGACAATTGGTAAACACAGTTCGATAGACATTACAGTAATCGATGTCCTATACCGATACCGGTTGTCCATACGTACGTAGTCGTATACTTATAAACGTACATTACAAGTCGTAGTCGTAGACATACTGAAATATTAACGTTTCTATCTAAATTAACCTTTTCCAAGCAGTAGGTTCTTTTTGGTCAGAACATCAATCAAGAAAAAGTAAAATTAGGTGTTTTCAAAGTACCCATCCACTCGATTCAGCGGCGTTTTCGTTCATTCGCATTCGCATCTTCGATACGTAATGGAAAACGTGTAAAGTTCATTTAAAAAAAAAAAAAAAAAAGGAGGTCGTCTCGCTCACGCGGCATCGATCACCGTTGCTCTCCGTGTAAAACATAGAATTGATTATTTGAATTCTTAATACGCGCGTCTTTTATAGAATCAAAATTATATCAATTTATTTGATTCGAGCACATTCTACTGTATAGCTCGGTATAGGTATCTATACTTCCGAAGCCGAAGTACCTATTGTCTGCGAACATCACCTACAACTCTTATAAGTGCTGCACTACAGAGTATGAATAGCGGAATTAACTCGGCGGCGTATAACATCCGATATAGCTTCTTGTACATGTGAAGATGTTATGTGATCGTACTTAATTCGGAGCAGTGGAAGGTTATCAAATGTGTTACTACTCGTATCCACATACATGTTCATAGATTACAAAAATGCATGAAGATTGTTTCAGGAAGCGTAACGGAAAGTTAAATATGCACGTAGCTAGCTTGCTTCGTACCAAAGTACCAGAATGAACAAAAAAAAGAACATACAAAAAGTCGCCAATCTCAACTAAAAATTTATAGTTATGGTCGGCAACTTATAATTTTATTTTGTGGAGCAAAATTGAAAATTTTCAAGTAGGGAAACAGCGGCGTAAATGCAGGAAAGTTTTCGGGTTTAAACCTCCCTCCCTCACAGCGACTGTTTTTGCGTAAAAATTCATTTCTACAGGCGAAAAAGCAGTGGAAATTCAGCATTAAGAGCTTAAAAATATGAGAAAATATATACTTTTTTAAGCCCTAGTCCTCGAAATTTTTCACAATTTTCGCCCTTGTTTCGCTCGGGCTAAATATTTTTTCAACTTACTAAAAAAATTCTAGAAAATCTCCCCTCCACTACCTAGAAGTCGACAGCTGTTACGCCACTGTAGGGAGATAAAGGAGATCAGAACTTCTACAAATCAAATAGAGTCCTGCAGAAACCTATGATTAGGCTTAGGGCAAAGTATTCGGGATTTAAATCATATACGACGATTTCATAAATTCTAAAATTACTTTAAAAATTTTTTTTACGTCTTCTTTCGAAGCGAAATTTTAAATTTCCTCATTAAATTATCTTGTTAATGCCTTAAAATACAGTACACATCCGGATAGAGGAATATGAAAAAAGGATATTACATAACTTTATGAGATAATGAAGATATATATCGGTGCTAAATACATTAGTAATAGCAATTTAATTTTATAAGTTTTTAAGAGAGGAGGGGTAGCGAAAAAAGTTACGAAATTATATCAAACGAACACGATAAAAATTTTGATGTCCCTAACATGACTCATAATCCTCCTCCCTCCACCCAGGAAATTACTGAAATTTCAAAATGTCAAATTCATGGTAAAATACCAATTTTTAAAACTTCTATGGTTAAAAATCCCCCTCCCCCTTTCCGATCCCATAGCGTAGGATTGACTAGTCCAACAAATTCTATAAATTACTTAAATATGTTTAAAATTGCAGTCTTTGATTATGAAAAATATTATTTTTAGCCAAAACATCAAGTGTTAGTTTTTTTCAGGCATCGATAATTCGATTCCAGTTCTCACATCATCTATCAAACAAGTGGCACGATCATTCAAGAGGTCTTGATCTAGTGCGGCTAATATAAATTTTCAGACATCGAATTTTATTTCCAGCTACTGAGTATAGACGGATTTAACGGGGGATTCGGAGGCTAAGCCCCCCTCCCAGATGTTGAATTACACCCCTCCCCTGTAAGTTTTTCGGTGCATGACAAATATCTAACAATGGACTGAAAATTTTCTGAAACCAGTTGAATTGTTAAAAATGTTCGGAACATTACAAAAATTGATAAAAATATTGAAATTTTAGTATCATTTTTAAACGATTCTTCTAAAAAACCTTGATATTTTTTTGTCCTAAAACCTACAAAAATTGAAGCTAAAATTTAGAGAAAGGCATCTTTTTTTCATTAAAAATCTCATTTCGTTTCTCAAAATTTTGCTCAAGCATTCCTATATTTCTATTTTATACTAAAAATTAAGCCTCCAACCAACCCCCTCCCCCCAATAACAAAAACATTTTTATCTAATTCAAATGTAAATATTCATTCCTTTTTTTTGTTTACCATCCTGGGAGCCTAGTGCCCCTCCCCTCTACACTGAATCATTTGACTCCGCTTTTAATGCTGAAGAGCAATTCAAAAACCCTAGCGAGAAATAATTTTTTTCTAGGGACTTCAGATCAGCTGAAATGCAGGGCCATAATTCGATTCAAGAGATCAAAATTAAGCAGTACCACGTTTCTAATTTTCTTACTCCAACGATTCTTCGTTATGAGATGTCACTTTTTTATTAATATATCATTAGAGAAAAGATCTCTTTGAAGTTTTTGATCAAAAACTCGCGATGAAAGATGACCATGAATGATTTTTGCAGTTTATGTTGAAATATTAACATGAATATGTCTAATTACAAAAATTGAAAAGTTGAAAATTAAAAAAATTTTTAAATAAAAAATTTTTTAATGTAAACAATTTAAAAACTAAAAAAATTTAAATAATGAAAGAAATTTTTAAGAAATTTAAAAAAAATAAATAAAATGTAAGGAAGTTGATATTACAATTATTTATTCAAATGTAGAAATTCATAACAGTTTGATATCGAGGTCATTTTCTTAATTTTCGATTTGAAGTTTTTGATTAAAAACGCGTAATGATGGATGATTGTATAATTTTTACTTTGCTAGGAAATTATCAAATCAAATGTCAAAAGAGAAGAGTAAACGTTTTTGATTCGAAGTTTTTGATCAAAAACTCACGATGACAGATGATTATAAATGATTTTTGTACTTTATGCTAAAATTTTCACATGGAAATGCTTCAGAATTTTTCCCTGAAAGGGAAAAGTGTTCAATTTTTTTTACCAGTTTTATCCCAGTTTCGATAAACAAAAACCAAAAATTAAAACACCCTGATGCATACTATTCCATTATGCGGAACAAATATATATATATACAGGGCCGGCGATAGGTTGGGAGAGGCCCTGGGCAGCATTTATGTTTAGCCTCCTTCATTTTTTCAAATTTTAACAGAAAATCAGCCCCCTTTATTTTTTCAAATTTTGACAAAAAATGAAACGAAA
>FIZR01031147.1:0-11154 GCA_900060175.1 Ferrisia virgata
GTGAGGTTTATCAAAAAATTGTAAGAGACCTTTTTTGTAGACAATTCAATTTCCTACAAGAATATGAGATTAAATATTTTTTTTTCATATAGTGGACACCAAGATATGCAATTTTCTTTATAACAATAGAAAAAAAATAGAAATCTGAAAGGCGGAGGACGTTGCTATTAAAATTAACAGCTCATACGTGGAGAGAATTTTTTTAAGGTGTCTACCGACCAGTTTTTCAGGGTGTACCAAGTGAAAAAAAAAATAATCGTTCTTTTTGACCCACCCTAATACACAGGTAGGTAGGTAAAAAATATACACAGCTAATGAAATCGAGTTTCGTAGATTCAAATTCAAGGTACCCAGCACCTACGCAAGTACCTAATATGCGTAGTAAAAATTTCACACCTTTCATTTTCATTTGAAAAATTATAGCAGAATCGATTTATAAAGTAAAAGCGATACTGGAATTGTCTATTTATGGATGAAAAAACATTTTTTATGGCGAATAGCTGTAGGGGTACAGGTAGATATTGATGCAATCGCTGAAACCCTCAAAAAAAAAACACATCTAGAACCCCTACTAAATCTACATACTCCCCCCCACCGCCTCAATTTAGAAAAGGAATATGCCTGTCACAAATTCGAAAAATGAGAAAAATCAGCCACAAAGCAACTGCTTCGAAGATATGAGGAGTAACAAATAAGGCTAGAAAGTTGGAACTCCAAACAGAATATACATGCCAATTTGGATAGGAGATATACGTGAGACAGCTATTTTTCAAGGTCGAAAAGGATGAAAATCCCTCATTACCCTCCTTCTAATTGACCTAGAAGGATGATTTTTTGGATATAGTGTACCCAATTTTGATTCTCTATCAACTGGTTTAAGAAGGGGAACAATTTTTAATATTTTAGTCCCTCAGCATCCCCTCGCCCAAATTTGAACATGATTAAATTTTGACCCAAAGGTCAACCGCAATAAAAAAAATATCAATTCCGGTGCCAAACTAAGCTAATTAACCAAATATGATCGGTTTTGCTCGGTATCAAGTTGAGCAAATAATTTTTAGTTTCGAGCAAAAAAAAGGAAAAAAAATTTCAGCCTAATTTTCATGACATATTACAATCATGAGAATTGACAAAAAGTACCGCAAAGCGATGCTTTTTTCCTAATCAGCATTGAGAATCTAAAAAGTCAACACCCCCTCTTCCCCCAACCCCCAAAAAGCAGATCTAGACTCACGGTACATACCTAATTTCAGCTTCCGAGCTCTATTTGGAGGAGAGTTATGCGAGGAAGAAACTCAAAAAAAAAGTATTTAGCATTGAACGAAGTTTTAATCAAATGTAAAATCCATCAACAATACATACAAGCCAACCACTTCACACAGTTGATGAATAAATGCAATAAACTGATCGCATCACCAAAACAACAATATAACATTGCAAATCATGCTGTAAAGTGAATAAGAAGGTACCACCATGTGATGCTCCTATCTCAATTGGTGGGGGGGGGGAGGAGGAGATGGGACTAAACAGTCTACACCTCTGGAAGGCACATCTAGGGTTATTAATTAATGTAGATACTTGATTCAGGTTCCCAGCATAATTTTGGAGGAGAGTTATGCGAGGAACAAACTGGAAAAATACGAAAAAAAAACGACCAAAAAACCACCTTATTGGGGCTGGGAGGCGGTGAAGTGGGGCTGAATAGTCGAGACCGCCAAAAGGCACATTCAGGGCCCCAACAAAACGTACATACCAGATTTCAACTTCCTAGCTCAATTTGGTGGGGAGATAGGGGAGGAACAGCTCTTTTCCGGGTCAAAAAGGGGGAAAATCGCCACATCTCCCCTCCTAATAGGCTAAGGAGGTTGATTTTTGGATACGCTATACAACATTGGATTCTCTGTCAATTAGCTTAAAAGGGGGCAATTTTTGTGTTTTTGAACCCTCAGCACCCCCTCCCCTAAATTTGGGCATGACTGAATTTTGACCCAAGTTCGTCATCACTCATACATATCTAATCTGCCGCCAAACTGAGCCTAGTGACCGAATTGGAGCGATTTTGGTCGGTATCGAGCGGAGTAAATTATTTTTAACATGGCTAAAAATCGTCTTAATGGCCTTCCACGACCCCAAAACGGATTTTGTTGATATGCCCCTCTCATCCGCCGTTGGCCGATAAACTGTAATAGCCTGATTTTCATTGATAAATATGACAAAGAAAATCAGGCGCTCTATGACCTTTTCTCTCGAACACTGGTAGGGGTACAATTATAGATGCGAAAATCTGAAATCCTCAAAGGACTCATCTAAGATCTCTACGAACTGAACGTAATAAATTTTAACTTTGTAGATAGATCGATTTGGAAGCGAGAAACGCGTAAATAAAAATTAAAAAATAAAAAAAACCTAGCAAAGCACTGCCTTAATGGGGCTGTGATGAAATACAACGAGAATCAAAAATCGACACCCCACCCCCCCGCACTCCCCCCAAAATCCACATCCAACACCATCGTTCACGTATCTAGAAACGTCTCATGGGAAGGGGAGGGGGGAGAGGTTCAAGATTTTCCCCGAGCGCTGAAGTGGTACATAAATTTTTATTTTGAAATTAGCAACGCATAAAAAGCAGTTTTTTTGATAAGCAAATAATAGGTGAAAATGGGCCCGATAGGGCAAAATTTCGGGAAAAAAATACAATTTTCTAACCATCGACGAAGTTTTACTACAAAAAATGAAGGATTTTCACAGTTTCAGTTTTCAATTTTGGCAGGAAATATAACATAGATATGGGAAATTAAAAATTTTTCCCTCCCCAATGGCAGAAGAGCGGTGGAAGGTTGAACCCGAAAAACTCAACCTAAATACACCACTGAAGACCATCACTAAATCTACGTACCATATTTCAACTTCACAGCTCAATTTGGCTCAAACAACAAGAAACCCCCTTCCTCCACCACAAAATCCCGCTTTTTCTGGGTTCTGGGTTGTTTGGGGAGGGAGAGGGGGGGGGGTGCAACGGAGATGAAAATTTGAAATCCCAAAACGCTCATCTAGGTCCAAGTCTATACTGAGTATATACGCCAAATTTCAACGCCCTGCCATAATCTGTGGGACGGTAGATATCGGTGGAATAATTTTTTTTTTCAAACCCATAAAGAGTGAAAATCCCCCCCCCCGTATCTTCTAACCTAATTGATCTAGGAGGAGGCTGATTTTTGGAAATGTTTACATCACACAACTTTTTATCATTTGTCGATTGGGTCAAAAATGATACATTTTATCCACTTTAGCCACACAGTACCGCCTTTGCCAAATTAGGCGATGAGTGAATTTTGAGTTCGGGTCACCTCCCCCCCCCCCATCCTCAAAAATATTAACTCAGCCAACAATCTAAGTGTACTGTTTAAATTTGATCGATTTTCAACCAAAAAAAAAAAAAAAAAAAAAAAAAAAAAGCGAACAGAATAAATTTCAACCAAAAAAAAAAAAAAAAAAAGAAATAAAATAGCGAACAGAATAAATATCTGCCAAGGCCAAAAATGGTCTCGACGGTCTCACAGGACCCCAAACCGGATTTCGTTTATACCACTCCCTCCTCTACCCACGGTAATAAGTCGATAAATCTGCAATAGCCCGAGTTTCGTTGACAATGTAGGTAAGTGAGATAGAAAACGAAGCTAATTATTCTATACCAGCTCGACAATATTGAAAATAATCAAAAAAAAAAAAAATTCGCCATGTTGACAACAACATAGAAAGCTGCTAATTAAACCTGCGCACCCCAAAGGCAGTCGTACGTACTTATAAACGAATAAATTGCATCGCATTATACTGTAAGTCGTATACAGATGGTTAGGTGCATACTTCGACAAAACCCGAAATAAAGAGAAAAATATAAAAGATGAGAGAAGAGGAAATATGACGACGACGACGACGACGGCGAAGACGTTGCCAAAATGTTGATAAAAAAGAAAAAATATATATGAAACCTTAATTTAATCGTACAGCATAAAAATATTTGACGATTAATTTTCATAACTTGTTCTCCTTCGTGACAGCTATATTCTCGCATAATTACGTAAAAACACACACACACACACGCACGCACCAATTACTATACACACTGTACAAATACATACATTATTTTTTGGTCGTTAGATATATTAGATGTAGGTAGATAGGTATAGGTAAATATGTAAATTGCAGATACACGATATTAGGATACAAAAATATGTAAGTACGTAATGTACCCACTTTACTTATTCGCATCATTTTGTGGTATGCAAACCATTCAAGAGCCAAACTTTACATCAATCAATAATATAAATTCCTCGTACCAACAGATACGTACAGTTGCAACTTGCAAGAGTGCCAATATATATACCTGGAAGCAGCGAAGTACGTAGGTAGGTACCTATTTAGATGAGTATAATATTTTTCAATTTTTTTTAGCAGCATTTGGACCGGTTTTTTAAAAACTCCTCGAAAAAATGCCTAAAAATGCATTTCTCTCCGAAATAATGATTAATACGTTAAAATTGAATAGAAGTAAAGTTGTTCAGCGTGAAATTTTATAAAAAATAGTGCCAATAATATACCTGGAAGATCAATAATATACCTGGAAGATCAATAAGGCGCCCGATTAGTATCTCATTGGTATCTTCTCTCATCTTCGTGCATCATCTTCATCTTTAATATGTGGGGAAAAGCACAAGATAAATGATTTGTTGTTCTTTTCTTTTTTTTTTTTTTTTTTTTTTTTTTTTTTTTTTTTTATATTCTATTGTTGTAATAATGAAAACGCCAATCCAAACATCTTTTATTTATGGATTAGCATACGGTGCAGAAGTAGAATGACCGTGGTTATTGTGAAAATTGCATTTCTTGTTTATAAAATTGTACACAAACGCGAATAGTTTTCGTAAACAATACAGCACTTATACTCGAATATTGACAAATCTTCGGTTCAGCTAAAAATGTAAAATAACAAATGACCTTGGTCGCGAGTAAATTTTTTACTCGTAATACGGGAGACCGATCCATTGATAGACTGATGGGTGCTGCAAAAGTAACCGGTGAGCATAACAAATGGATGATGGTTATGCCAGATATGCACCCATTCAGCGTGTAAAAGTATCTCAATGGGGATCGCAGGGATGAGTTTGTAGATTTATCAACAAAAAACTCTGTCGTCATTCAGACGAGTCGTTGAACTGACGACATTTCTATTCGCTGTACCTCTCTCTATTGGAGGATGAAATAAGTGTGGAAATCGGATTGGCGGAGATAACAGTAGCTAAATGATGCTCGAAGGATCACAAATGTACATTTCGGCCATATACATTCGTAGATATGCTATACAAGTAGAGAGTTTACGTTTACAAATGTTAAAAAGCATTAAAGATTTACGAATGAAACTGATGGAAAATTTGAATAGACGAGGGAGGAGCGTATTTACTACGATTATTTTTTTCCCCCGTAACGCATACTCGTAATTTTTTTTAATTCGTATGAAAAAATTAATTATCAACATTTATTCGCAAGAAGCCCACACTTAATTCAAACAAACGTGTTCAATTGCTCGTGTGGGCAAGTGATGAAAATTTCACTCGAGGCGACGACGAAACACAAAATTTTTCGTATGTATCCGCCGCTATCCACCGCAGGGTGAACTGGTTTTGAAAATTTTTTTGCATCTTTTCAAAAGCTTCACGAAAATCTATTCGTATCGATCGAAAATTTGATTCCATGAAAATGACGAAAATTCAATTTCCATCAAATCACACAGCCAAATTGATGGATTTGTACCCCTAAAACTCGCGTATGTTGAATTAATAATTAATTCTAATTAATCTCGATCCAAAAAGAATCCATAGCTCACGACAAATAACATCCAAAAATAGCAGAAAGTCCCTTGATTGACAGCAATCCCATCGCCCTCGATGGTACTTGCAACGTTTAATTTCTAGCCGAATTATTTTATTAATGAGGCTTCGAGGAAGGGGGAGGGGAGGGGAGGAGAAAAACGCCATTTTTTTGGAATTTTTCAAGGTGCTGAATTTTATTAGTGCTTTATCAAGTGTACAAAAATAAAACAGTTTCGTACTGAGGGAATTACACTGTCGAGTTTTCATTCTCTCCAACCCCTTTTTATGCTATTAAAAAACGTATAAAAAAAATATTGGTAAAAAATTTTTTCTCGATTTTACAATAAATAGCAAATAGTTTGAAAATGTTATTCTATGGTATTATTCATTTATTATTCTTCGCTTCTGTTTCGATTGCAATTATCGCAAAATTTTGATATCCATTAATGTCTTGAAATTTTTTTCTTTTTCTTACTCCCTCAACAGAGTAGAACTTTCGTTAGGGATTTTTTTTTTTTCAGTTAAAAATAAACAACCTTTGTTTTCTGCTCGGATTCGATGTGGCAACCAAACAACAAATATTTTCAACGCTATCAAGAAAATGTTAAAATAAAATCAGCGAATTTTCACCGAAATGGGTGTCATTTCGCAAAGCTAACCCTTCCACCCCCTTTCCCCTACTCTGACAACTGTAAAATCATCGTTGCCTATAAAATACGAAGAAATCAGCGTTGGATACATATTTGATAATTTTTTCTTCGAAGCAATTCACAATACAACCGTTGACGTGAAACTTGTCCAATTTAAGTTTTTTGTCTGATTAAATTTTCAATAAAACCGAATCGAAGTTTTGATTTATTGTAAATTTCAAAAAATCCTGCTGCTCGACCAGCCTCAACTTGAAAGAAAAAAGACAACCCTTAAACATGGCAGAAAACATCCACTCGATTTCAGATTCCTCTACAGCCATGCAAAAAATCCTCTTCTACATAACAGGACCTAACCTCCAACACCAAATTCAAGTCCTAACCCTTGCGACCCATTTTAAACACTGGGCGTAAAAATCTTAGTAATTATAAACGCCGGGTATATAAAAAAAAAAAAAAAATCATTAAAATATTTGAAAATCATTTAAAATTGAATAAAAATTTAACGAAATTGGGTAAAAGGTGCAGAAAATTGATTAGAAATCATTAAAAAATATGTGAAAATAAACCTTTAAAAATCACTGAAAATTCGTAAAAAATTTACAAAAAACGTAAGAAATGAAGAAAATTAATCAAAAATTACGGAAAAAAAAATGTTGAAAAATAGATAAAAATGGCGTAAAAAGATCTAAAAAATTAAAAACTTATTAAAAATTAATGAAAATCCTGTAAAAAATTGACAAAAACTCCGAAAAATCATCAAAATTTGAGTAATAATTTTTTTTTAAATGAGTAAAAATGTGCAGATAAATAATCGAAAATCACGAAAAAAATTAAAAATGGGCGTAAATTAATATAAATTATGAAAAAAAAGCTTGACAATCATCGAAAATTGGGTTAAAATTTCAGAAAAATGGGTAAAAATGCGAAATATTAAACAAAAATCGAGAAAAAATTTTGAAAATTAAGTGAAAATTGACTTAAAATATAAAAAAAAATTGTTAAAAATTCAAAAATTTGCGCGGAAAATTGATGTAATTTACGAAACAAATCGTAAAAAAAGTACGGAAATAAGGTAAAACTTTGAAAAAAGAAATGAGTAAAATTCAAAAAATTAATCGAAAAATACCGAAAAAAATATTGAAAAGTAAGTGAAAATTGACGTGAATTATGAAAAAAAAAAAAAAACGTCGAAATGTTCGAAAATTGATTTAAATTTGTTTTCAAAATGCAAAATAATGCAACGTTCATACGTTCGAAATGTATTTTAACATTTCACAAATCACGAAAAACCGCAAATAATATTCAAAAATTATCAATTTTTCGCTTTTAAAATATGCAAAATGATGCAAAAATCATTCAAAATATCATTAAATCACAAATGGAAAAAAAATACTCGAAATACGTTAATTTTTCCCTTTGAAAATGAAAAATTAATAAAAATTATTCTATTGTAATTTTTCAGTCCAAAAAAAGTGAATAACTAAAAAAAAAAACACTTTAATAAAGAACAATTATCTCAATTCGCATGTAAAATTGCGAAAGAAAAAATTCAAAATGCATTTTTTTACACGGAGTACGGCAAAAAATTGCAAAAACCCTGTAAAAAACGTTAAATTTTTCCTTAAACAAGTTGTAAAGTGATCAGAAATAATTACTCATAATGCCATTTTACAGTTCGAAAATGGAGAAAAAGTGCCGAACGTGAAAATTATTATAAAATATTCGTATTTCAATTTTAAACCATCTACCAATAGTTTAAGGATTTTTGGCGAATTTATCCATCGACTACTCGAGTAAAAAAAAAATTCACTTTGAATTCGCATTTAGACGGTCAAATTACACCGCACACAGACCACCATACGAAATACACAAAGAAACCCCCCAAAAAAAATCGTACAAAAATATTATAAAAGGTACCTTTGCAAAAAGTTAGTTAAATTCGATCTATTCTGAAATAATACGAATTTGTGACCAGTTCGCGTTTTTATACACGTACTCGGTTGATTTGATTTTAATTTAGCAAACTTTTTTGGTGATGGCAACGAAAATGAGGTGGACGTTTGTACGAAAAAAAAAAAAAAATGACTCGAAATATGTTCTCAAATTCAATCAGCAGACAAGATCGACAGTCAATTTAAATTAATTTTTCTTCATTAGAAGCTCTCCTAGGATGAATTTTAGGGGAGGAGAAAAAAAGAGATGGTAGTAATTCAATACATCGAGATCATATATAACAAGGTTAATTTTTTATCCAATCTTATTTCGACTGATTCAAATGCCAAACCTCTTCTCCCCCTAAACCCGTTTAGAACAATTTTTTTAAGACTACCCCATTTTGATACGT
Organism: Ferrisia virgata; assembly: GCA_900060175.1. Lineage (NCBI taxonomy): Eukaryota > Metazoa > Arthropoda > Insecta > Hemiptera > Pseudococcidae > Ferrisia > Ferrisia virgata. The sequence continues at coordinate 8,862 of FIZR01031147.1, forward strand.
AATTTAGCCATATCAATGTTTAAGCTAGAAGCTTGATAAAATTATTTAAATTAAAAAAAAAAAAAAAAATCATAAATAGCCTAGAGCTATGGGTACGAAGTTACAGCTACATTCACCCATCCAGTGTCTGCTATCGTATTTATTATTGGGTAAAAAAAATTCACACACATATATCGTATACCTTTAACATAAGGTATAATGCCTCAAAATTATTTTCTACGAATAGGAAAAAAAAAAATTAAAAATATAATAATTAATTAGTTACATATTAGGTACATCAAAGACAGATCAGCATCTGATACGCATGTTATACGTATATCGTTTACCTATTATATAGCGTTTACTTTCGTATACATATTTATATTACACACACACACACACACACCTATACACACGAATATCTATAGCTTTTATCAAGACACATTGATCAGATTATGACAAGTTGAATGTTAATAAATGCGTTTGAAATAACGCCGGCCAACATCAAAGAGTTTTTGCGCACAAAATATTCCTCATTTTTTTTTTTTTTTTTTTTTTTTTTATATAGATATATTTATGTAAGAAAAACCCGCATTCTCGTCCGAGTGATTTAAATACCACCACTACCACCACCTCATCTATCTTGCATTTACTCTGTGATGTAAGTAAAAATGCATATTACACGCGTATCGTGTAAGAGCCTTCTGCCATTTTAGCATCATAATCTGATCTCAATACACATCTCAGTGCTCACAAGTAGTCCGGTCGTTATATTATAAATACTTGGTGATAAACTGATCCGGACTGAAATTCACAAATATTAGCCTTTTATTTGGTAAATAATTGAAAAAATTTCCAGCTATGTTTGAATTTAATTGTGTACGTATATTTGAAAGCGAGTTGCAATCTAGGTAGGTAGGTAGGTACCTATCTACCAATATAAGATACATACAAGTTCACTAAACCGTTGATTTGATGGTGAAAAAATTTGTTCGTTCAAAAAGATGTGTTTTTCTTTCCGCATACTTTATAATACACACACACACACACATACACATACACAGCGATAGCCAACGAATAATGCCGCACATCGTAGAGAAAAATGTACGTTTCTCGCGAGTAATTTAAAATTTTGAAACGAATCCAAAAAAAATTATATGATTTACTTGGTCGCGTACCATATACGTACGTTTATATGTGGAGATCTACGTACGTCTACGTATATATATCTGTAGTAAGGTACCTTTAAGAAGCAAATGCTAACAATACACGGTACAACATATATAATATTTTTTGTCGTTTTAATAAACTAGATGCGGCCATGTTGGGCGCGATTTTAATGTTATTTTGAGCCAAGATACACGACTCGTACACGGTACAGCGAAGATTAGGTGTCGTACGGTCGCCAAAGCGTTATATTGAAATTGAAAACAAGTTTAACGCTCTCGCCAGCCACTTCTCACAGTAAAAATAATTTCCACCCAGATGGCGGTTTCGAATAATCCAACTTTCGTAAAAAAAAATCCGGCAAGAATGTCTCAACAGTTCCGAATTTCCATCACAAAGTTCCCGTGGTTCTGAAGTTGAAAAAATGGGAATTTCAGAAGCCAATTTTTTACCCATTACCAATTGCACTGTCGAAGTTTTACCAAGCAAAATAAAGGTTTCTAAAGGTCTGGGTTTTAAAATCTTAGTATTCTTTACGATCATTTTTCAAGATTTTTTGGCTCGAGGAGAGGCCAACAGGGTGGGCGAAGGAATTAAAAAAATATAAAAATTATAATTATAAGCGTTGATGGGGGGGAAGATAGGTACGATTTCAAATGAGTTCGATTCACAAACTCGTCGTATAAAGTCAAGTTTAATATTCGATACACCTTGAGAAATCGTTTACAATCGCTTTATTATTTCAAATTCGGTCGATATCGAGTTACACTTTTCGAATTATCGAGTGTTTTCATTGTTTACTAATCTTTCGATTGGCGCGAATTAAACTCGGATTTTGATTTCAAACCAATTTTAAATTTGAATCAATGATACGTTATGATATGAAGAAAATTCGGCTTGAAAATTAATTTCTTCGTGATTAAAATTTTTTTGTAGAATTTTACCGAAATTTGGATGGTGTTTATTTTATTATTATTATTATTTTTTATATTTTTTATTATACTGGGCGTGTATAGATTTCAAGATTTTTACGCCCAGTGTTGAGTATGTTGGGAACGTGGCAACTTAAATTTGGTGGCTCAGGTTGAATCTGCTGATTAGTAGGAGGATTTTTTTCATTTCAATTAATCAATCTGGGATTGTTGGG